>JAQJVL010000031.1:3368315-3558315 GCA_035578905.1 Stictocephala bisonia | reverse complement strand
TATATATATATATATATATATATATATATATATATATATATATATATATATCTAAATTCAAAAAGCAACCTTACTTGGAATAATAAATAATAAAAATAGTTGTATGAAGAAAACAATCGTAGTTAACGTAGTAAATAAATGCGTAAAATAATTAAGTGTTCAAACGTACCCCGTTTTCTCCCCGAGTCTTTGAGTGCTCATACTATAAACACAATTAACAATGAACGACCTAAGTAAAGTATACTAGTTAACAATGCGGATAACATATGTAATATGACTTACTAGATATGTCTTCTTCCCAGTACTAGCTTGAAGTTGTTTTTAACTTAAAATATTATTAGTATTTACCATGTGTAAATTGAAAATTAATATTAATTTATCTGCTTAGCAAATATACGTTGGATTTGGATTATTCATGTTTATATGTCATTTTTAACATCATCACTCAACACGTCATATTAAATATTTTGTAATTGTCAGTCGACTTACTTAAATTTGTTCAAAATAACTGGCTCTTTTTAAGTGGGGAGTTTAATTACGATATGTTTTATTAGTTATTTTATGTTGATTATTGAAAAATTTTATAATTTTTAATCTGTCAATAAAACAATTTAGTCTTATTATTAAGAGTTTTGTATTTTTTATTCACATAGAAGTTCCACCATCATAATTTTCATATTTGCAGCTCTTTAAACATTCGTGACCTTTTCCGTTAATTCACTACTACTACTTTTTTTATTTCGATTAATTCACTAGCACTTGCTAAATACTCCCTACCTACTCACTACCAATTGCTTTCAAAACTGTTCCCCAAAATGTTTTTGTTTCACTGTGATATTCCTTATTCACTTGGAATCCAATATTGCTGGCCTTATATTATGGATTTCCAAGAACTTATACAAGGAGAGCGCATTCGGCTGTAAGTCAATAATTTGGTTTACCAGTTTGTGATCAATATTAGTAGCCACCTAACCTAACCTAACCTAACCGTAATCGTGATAACAAAAGTAGTGGCGTAGGATAGTGAAGTAACGTAAAAGGAAGTGGTAGTGAATTAACGGAAAGATCCACAATTTGTTATGTTTTATAAAGACATTCATATTTTTTTTTTATTTTCTATCAGATCATTGCTGCATTCATATGGTTATAGTCTAAAGTACATGATTAAGGTAGTTTAAATCAACTCTATAACTGAACAAACAGTATCAAAGGTTGGATAATAGTAGGACTTCCTTTTAGTTTTTGACTCTTACAAAATATTTATTATGTTATTTTGTATATTTACCTGTTATAATATTCAACCTCATTGTCATTCCTGATTTATTCCAGCATTTCTGTTGTTATGCCACACACGATTTCGGTTAAGATATCTAATTTATATGTAAATAAGGTACGATAGTGAAGCATTAGATTGAATGCTAAGTTTAGTTAAACATTTTAAACGATTATTGGAAATGATGTTTTAACAAAAATATCATTATTTTACTAAAACTTTCTATGACCATGCTTTTTTTACAAACATGTTTATAGGAATATTTTCTGATTTCAATACTAACTACATATTTTTAAAAATACACACACTAAATCTATTCTGTTACAGTTAAGAAATATCTTTAAAACGCTTTATTGTGCTTTAAAAGTCACACATTTTTATTTGAAAGCATAACTAGTTCCTAAACAGGAATATAGGGCTGAAATATGTTAAATTGCTGTTTGCATTAGTATTTCTTTGATAATAAAGCCATTAGAAAATTATACATATTAAGACTAAATAACTAAATAAATAACAAATATTTGTTATATATATATATATATATATATATATATATATATATATATATATATATATATATATATATATATATATATATATATCAGCTCAGGAGGCTTTGACAATGAATAAATGTTACTATTAAGGTATGTGACTCGAAATTATAAGTATCGTTCCTGTAAATTAAACTGTTTCAACCTATTTTTGTGTATTTTATATTATTTCATCACTTTATGACTATAAAGTTGTCACTAAAGAACTTAAGTATTTACTGAAAAACTATAAGTCAATAATAAATACATTCTTAATCGGCCAACCGTAAGCTAGTAGGAATATAATGTAAATTAACTTCCCACAACACAAATCCACAGTGATATAAGTTAAGCAAGTTATAAAATACTATTATGATAGATTTCGAGAAACTACGTTTTACCTTCTTTGGGCCACATAAATGAACAAAGTAATGATAATAATTTATATTTCGATATGGTCGATCACAGTATTTTGCTAAGAAAGCTCCATGTACTTGGCATCAGAGGGTTTTGTACTCTTGGATGTCATATTTACTCTTTTAGTAGAACAAAACCAGTTCATTTTAAATTTTTGGCCAGCCTTGGCTGACAAAGATTATCATCATAAAATTAACTGAGGTAATATAAGAGTCCCACTGCGTTCAGTACTCGACCAATCATGTTCTTCTTGTTTTTGAATGACCTCCCAAAGTGTTTTATCAGTGCCAGTTTCCAAATGTGTCTTATTGTAGACGATAATTCTCTTAGAGTCGAAACCCCACATCAGCTGAATCTCATGACTTTGGCTTCTGGAGAAGCGCTGTTTAATACTTTTAGCTCAGTGGTTTCAGCATAATCAACTCGTAGTGAACAGTGAGAAAACTGGATTGATTAATGTTTCTATCATGAGTCTGCAGGACTTAGAACAGAATACATTCCATCCAGGGGATGACTAAAACTCTTCTTATTACAGTTTAAAATTTCTTGGCATTCAAATTGATCACAAAATAAACTTCCTTGATAATTTTATATAATTGATAATGTCTCTGATGAAATTAAGCTCAGTGGTTTTTGCTATACGAAACGTTTTATATTTGTAGATACGAGAGTAATCTTAGCTGCTTTCTATATATGCGGTTGTTTTTTGGGGGGAGGGGGTGAAAGTTCACACACAAAAATGGTTATTATACTCCAGAAAAGGGGGTTGAGAGTTATTTTTGGGAAACCACAAAGAAGTTTGTGTCAGTCATTTTTTCAGGAGGTTAAGGTTTTAATATTCCCATTAATGTATATCTTAAATTGCTTAATATTTATTCACAGCCACCTTTACGTTTTCAAACCAAATAACACCCAACATTGCCACAATTTTTATCACATCAATATAATTGAAAACCCTGGCTACAGAACTAGTTTTCTTAAAAAAACTTTTAATCACTAATTAATATCAATGACATGAAAAATTACAACGCTCTCACAGACTCTATGAAAGTAAAAACAAGTGTACATTTTGAGAGGGAGGTCATGAGGTTATTTATGCGGCCTATAACAATGCCAGGGATTTTGTTGAGTGCACTGATCAGACTAGTTAAATCTAAGGTATAAGGTCACCTGTATAACATTTAGTTTATTTTAGACTTAACGAGGACTCCGGGTTTATTAAAATTACTCTGACTATGTTACCATATTCATTTAATTTAGGTTATTTTTAATTACATAACGTAATTAATCACGTATTATTGTTGAAGTTATTTTGCTGTGTTATTCTGTTTACAATCAAGAATTTCTGAGTTTTTATATAAGTGTTCAACTACGGTACTTATATACTATCACTTATCATAGCCAGGATACGTATAACGTTTTGCTAAAATCCTCAAAATAGTGACTGTTGAAATATATTTGGTAATTTACTATGGGTTATTCCCATGTTTCTTCTTATTGGAAAATACATTGTGAACAATAATCACAAAATCAAAACTAATTGGTTAATTTTAATGAGTTATGCTCGTTTTGTGTTTATTTAAGAATATGTAAATCCTTCCATGGAATCATAATTAGACCCTAATACATGATTCTAATGTTCTTTGAGAAAATCAACACTAAAAGTTTTCATTAATTGAATTTAAACTGCAGTTCCCTTTCTAAAGTTGTTTTTCTACATTTCCATAATTTTTAGGCTTCTTATCTTTAAAGGCTAAAACTTCGTTGCTATACCTTGTCTTAAAAATTATATTTCGACCGTTTGAAAAAAAAAAATTGTCACAATAATTGCAGTCAAACTTATATATAACAGTATTAATATATTTATGTTTATTTTCAGGATTTAGGTGTCTAATGTTAAGCAAGTTATCAAACATTTTTATATGTATTAAACAGTAAATTTCCTTAAATCTATTGGAAACTATAATAAATTGTACATTTGCTTAGAAAACATAAAAATAATTTTCATTTTCTAAATATTTTGTCTAGAAAGTACTGCTCTTTTATTGTTTAAATTATTGTTTTTTTGCATTATTAATTTACCCTCCAATCTAAAAACAACGATTGTTGTTTAAATATGTGTTCTACTTCTATTTATTAATTTATTAATATTTACTGTTTTATATCAACAACGATTTAATATAAAATATTCAATATACTAGTAAAGATATTTGTTCTATGAGGTCAAGATTGTTATAAAAGTTTATTGTGTAATTAAATTATGTTGGTTTCCTACAAATTATATTCCTGTGTTTGTTATCATTCTAGAATAATTTTAGATGAAAACACATAGTTTGAAATCTTAATTAAATTTCACTGGTTAAACTAAGTTTGCCTCAGTATTGATTCAGTACTTAAAAAAAATGTCAACTGCTTGTTTAGTATGCTCAGAGATTATTACTTTAAAATCAAGTGGATATAAGATTAGAGGAATTGAATTCATAAAAAAATTCTATTTTTATCTAAATAGTAGGATATACACTATTTAGATAAGTAAGGGTCAACAAACTGTGCATGAGATTAACTACCCAGATAATATTAAACGAGTATTTTATATCAAATATATTTTAAATATAATCAACCACAAATCTAATTATAAGAAAACCTCAAGAATAGACTTTGAACATTGTATATTAACCTGGTTTTACATTTATATGTAAAACTGACAAATATTAATTAGTAGTTCATTTAAAATACCAGTCTGAGTTAATAAATTAAATATTTAATAATTATAAAACAAGGAATATAACAACATAATTGCTAACCTGCGCTTATCTCGAAGAATAAAGTTTTATCAACTTTAAAGAAACTACAAGGTTTTAATTATGTACAGGTAATAGTAAGAAAATCCATCAACTATAAAGTGGAAATCTTCACAACACCACACAAAGTTTTAATGCAGTTATCTAATCCTTCTTGTAATAAGAACGCCCAATAAATTTTTCGGTTTTGTGCTTTAGAAATTATTAAGTTTATAAAATTAAAATAACATGTATTATATTATAATACGATATATTGTTCTATTAAGTTTTTACTTTGTATCATAAAACAAAGTAAAAGTTTAGTTTTTGGTTTTAAATATAGTTGTATAAAAAGATTACCAAATTCGTAATGTTAAGTATTTAATACTTCTAATAATTTTTTTATTTTGACTTTTAATATTTTAAAAATGGTTTTCTAAGTGAGACTATGTTATTTATAAGCCTTAATAAGCTCGTCCTAAAAGTAAGAGCTTCATAATCCTGGTACGTTTTTAAATTATTTTAATAACTTTGAGATGGTGGTGTTTGTTAAAATACGATTGTATTACTAAAACCATTATTAAGAAATATAGAGTATTTAATCCATGATTTTTTTTTCAGCCTTAATATAAAGTTAAATGGTGTATTTAATCCTTAGTAAAATACGATTACAGAAAGGCAATAATAGTCTCTTGATTTTAGTGTACACCTTTTTTTGAATTAAAGTAAACTAATACATAATTTGATTTGTTCCATTAAAAAGTATCATAAATGTGTCTAAATTGGTTAAATGCTATTTTATAATAAAAAAAAACCATGAAAACTGGTTGATAGTTTCACCAACTCTCAAATTTAGTGACAAAGTAAAAACATGAATAGGTTTTATCTTATTTTATTTTGTCTGCATAGTATAATCTTAAATCAGTAGAGTATTAAAAGTTCTCATGCACTTAAATTATATTAATATGGTAGAGACATGAATGGTATATCTCATAGTAATTAGTATACATTATATGAAACCATCAATTTAAGAATAAGAAAACATACTATCACAAGGTTTTTAGACCAATGAGAACCGAACCTATGAGAAAGACGAACGGCGAGGGTTCGACCATTCGGGTCCAGTTATGGAAACTGGACTAAGTGGTGAATGAGGCAAAACCCTTTTATCCCTTTCATTAATGGTTAGCAAAGCACAAAATTGAATTTAAGTAAATATTGGGATATCGGAAACATATTCTACATTGAGAGATGTATTTGAGGTTTACTCTACTTTGTAAAATAACTCGTGTGTTAAAATACAACATATTAGACATATTAAAAACTAGTTGAAAAATCTGTGCTTATCTAAAATATTCAATGATCATATAAAGCATATCCCAATAAGTACTTTGCAACATACCTCATTTAAACAAATGTAATATATTTTATGTTGCCTATTAATTAATAACACCGTTTAATATATATCTTCTTATATAAGACGTTTATGGTTTGTTTAAGGATATACTTAGAGCTTAACAGATTAAAAGTACTGCAGTCAAATGTTTAAGAATGGGGTGTTATTATTTAATACATATTCGTTAAGAAAACCCTTACTATGTTACTCTCTTATATTTCCTAAGATTTTATGGAGCATTAAAAATACTAAAAACTTTAACTTTTAAGTTAAGGTCGTTTACGCGATTACTACAGAGTAAGGGGAACATATCAAATGATTAAAGTGGGCTGCCTCATAAAAATGGGTCTATAAATAAGGTCGTCGTTAGTTGGAGTTTTAATACCAATTTTGATATGTATTAAAACAAACATTTGCGAAACTAAATTTAACCCAAAACATGCAACTATCTCAACTTTATAATCTTTATAACTTTATTAATATTTTGTCATAACAACTTTGATTAATATCATAGTTCATACAATTTGAGTACGATGAAAAGTAAAACATGGTTGTATTATTAAACCAATATTATAAAATATTTAAGAGTACTATTCCTTTAATTATAATTTATGCACTTTAGAAGGATATAGAACACTGTTCCCAATGAAAGGTTAATGTGATGAGGGTGTTTCTGGCACAAGATATTCCATTAAACTGTCAAAAGTACTTACAAGAAGGTGCTAAAACTTTCTTCACGTTAAAGTACGCCCAACATTGCCTACAGTTGATTACTGCTGGGCAGGCATGTTGGTGGGGGAAAAGACGAGATATACAGTTATTAGTTCCCTTCGAATATATATTTATAAAAATAAATATTATAGAGTAACTGTTGTACAGATAAAGCAAACACACGCACACGCAAGCGCAGGCGCACGTGACGAGCTTCAATCAAGGCCGTGACCTTCCCCCTCCCCGACCTCAATCCCCTAGCTGATATTTCGTAGAAATATTAAGTATCATGTGTAAACAGACAGACACACACACACACACACACACACACACACACACACACACACACACACACACACACACACACACACACACACACACACACACACACACACACACACACACACACACACACACACACACACACACACACACACACACACACACACACACACACACACACACACACACACACACACACACACGCACGCACACGCACGCGCACACACACACACACGCACGCACACACGCACACACGCACACACGAACACATGCACATAAAGTTGTTTACTACATTGTGGTGTTATAGTAAATAGTCTAAAGTGTTAAACTAAACTTACTATGTATCTAACATTTATTGAAATAAGTCAATTAAATTGAAAATTATGAAGTGAAAAATAAGACTTTCTTTAAATATGTTTTTGAAAATCGTAAAAAATTAGCATATAAAACCTTAAATTCTTTTATATATTTATACACAATTGCCATAGTACAAATATTGTTTAGCTGAGTCTTTAGCCAGGAAAAATACAATTTGAATCAAAATATCTTGTTAAATACGAGTATCTAGGTATATACATAAACTAAAAAAGTCACTCCTTATAATAAAAGTTGATATTTACTAACTCTTCACTGTATGAATTTTATTATTTTGTAATAAAACATAATTTATAATGGTCTAGATAGTTTTTAGGAGTCAGAGAGGACTTATTTGTACTAAAATTAACGATTTTTTCAGTTTTAGGCGTAAAAATAAATGTTTAATGTTTCGCTTACACTATAGCTGACCATCAAACTAAGCAAAATAATGTGTAAAAGTCCATATTAGTTTTTAAGTTCTTTCACAAAAATATTTATTGATATCAATAGTTATATATAGATTATGTACTAAAAGTTCAATATTGTTTGGCCCGTTACATATGAAGGCAATTTTGAACATTGCTGCTGGACATAAAAAGCTATTTTACCACTTATCGTGATCCACTCACTTCATAGTGTGGATGGTCTACTAGGAGTCGGAAGAAAATTTTAAATGTAAGCATAGTTCGATGTACGTGCCATTTTAAATGTAAGCATAGTTCGATGTACGTGCCATTTTAAATGTAAGCATAGTTCGATGTACGTGCCATTTTAAATGTAAGCATAGTTCGATGTACGTGCCATTTTAAATGTCTTAACTTGTAGAGTATAACGCCGTAAATTAGACCTCAAAATGTTAATCCTAATCAAAATGGTGGCGTTCGAAGGTTTAAATACTCGTTTCATGAGCAATAAATAAAACCGCCACTATTTAGGAACGGTTTTTGCATGAACAGCCTTTTTAAAGTATTTGCATAGCAGCCCATGCATGGAATAGCATCTTTGTACTGACTCTTTGTGGACCACTCCCATTGAAATGTAGCAGGACACTAAATGTAACTCAAAATAGGTGTTTTTATACATTAATTATGAATGAAGTTTTTTAGCTTCAACTTATATGGTTGAAATAAAATTAAAACATTCTAGAATTTTACTTAAGTTTAGTATTCATACTTTCGAGTGAATTTATTCAGGATTACATTTTTTAAATTTAATTTGCGTCATAATGTTCTACTAGTTAATAACTTAAAAATATAGCATTTTATTTCAATTAAGATTTTCTTCGGACTCCTTGTAGGCTGTCCCCCTACGAAGTTAGTGGATCACTAAACTTAAGGTAAAATAGCTTTTTATGTCCAGCGGCAATGTGCAAAGTTTTGTACTTTCATCTTTAACGTTCTAAACAATATTAAATCGTTTCGAGACTTTTAGAACACACTGTATAAGTAAACTGATACATTTTTATCTAAAATATAAACGTTTATACATACTATAAAAAATTCTTGTATTCAATAAAAATTAAATAAACAAACAGTGTATATACCTATGTTTGCATCTTAACAGATTACTATTTCATTGTTTGTTTTTTTTAACTAACATATTTTATACTTTATAGTTTATATTGATCCTTAAAACTGAGCTTTAATGTTACAATACAAAGTAATGTAAAACGATTTATGACTAGATTTCACTTACAGTATAGCTAAACGTCATTACTGGAACAATTTCTTTAGTATTTTTACCATATCAATAACAGTTCACTTTCGTCTAATGTTAGCATCACAAGATCTTAAGAACCGTCACTATTGTGGTCATAAAAAGGAGCTGTTACATAAAATGCTGATAGCTAGCTTAACGCAGCGGTTTATCAAAGGTAAAGGTATTCTTGGGTCTCCATTTGATGTTCTCAGTACTTAACTGTTTGTGTTTTGTCAATTAGTAGGAGCAGTTTTTGATGAAAAAATCATACCAATGAAATATTTTAAGATCTAAAAATTATTAAATCGTCTGAAAATACTGTATTTATAAACATTTTTTACTTTATAATAATATTATAGCAGTAGGATAACAATTAGTTGTATTTTAGGATCGTTTATCATTTTAAAAATGTCCACAATATTCTTATAATTTAAATATTTAATTGTTATCTCTTTAGCCATGGTGAATTTTCTCTATCTACGAAACAGTAACAAAATGGAACATAAATTCTCGTTTTCATTGGTGGTTATTATATATGTTCAAAGGATTACTATTTAATACGTATTGTAATAAAACATCCCTATTGAAGTAACGTATAAACACTAACATTGACAGTATTTTTATGTTTTGGTATATAGTAAAAGCAAAAGGAAAAATATGCTTAAAAATATCCGCTTATTACCTTTTCGTTTAATTATTTTGTATTTTATATCTTTATAATTTAATAATAAATATTTGTGAACTAACAGATTACCCGTTCCATGTACAAAATAAAATTATTCTAAGATACATTGTACTTAAGTAGTGAATAAAGACATTTCCAACTTTTAGATAAACCAACGTGATCTATGCATGTTTAAGTGCATAAATTGTAACAAAACATAAGAACAAGTGTATTGCATGATTAGCTGATATATAAAGTACTAAAACTACATCCAGGTAGGGCTGCACCTGCCAACCCTGTTTGACTCCTCAGAGAGTCATTCAGGACCGAGATGTTTCTATCTTATAAAACATTGAGGAGTTCTCGCTCGGCGAGTAATATACTCCCGCCCCACCTTACAGCCGGATGGAATGGCCACCTTTATAAATACATAAGTAGTTTGTGTTATTGAAGCCCCATAGTACTCTGATGCACTCAGGAAGATGAGACTTACACATTTACTGTCGTGTACGTTTGGTGCTTTGCTTGTGTTTTATTGGATCCTTAAGCATTTGGGAGACTGATGTTAGTATTTTAATATTTTATAGATGCAGTCGATTTTTACTTTTATATTTTGTGCTTGTCAGTGTACAATAAAATAACTAAAAACACGTGTATAGGCCTACTCAAATATTGTTACTCTCGGGAAAGTTTCATTTCAGAATTTCATAGACAATGTTATTAAATTGTTTGTTTAAATATATGTGTTCCAGTCAAGTAAAAATGTATGAATATATTAATCACTGAAGGGCTTTAGTCATAAGGGTGTAGTATATTCTTTAGTATTACTGTTTAACATTTAATTATGTGTTAAATAATTAGATTCTTAAAGTTAAAGGAGAACGCTAATAACATCATAATATGTAAAGAATATATACATTTTTTACCATAAGTTTTATCAGTATTCAATGTATAACATACAATGGAGAATCAAAAACTAAACCATTTATATTACTTTAAATGTTATACTCGTTATCGCACTGTAAGTTTTTAGAGGAGTAAATATTTGAAGAAAAACTTATAATAGATAAAAACTGCAAAGAGAGCATAATTAGATGCATAAACCGACAACAAATAATAATAGCACAAACATATACGAGTGTTAAGTGTATGTAAAGTGTATATTACAATGTGGCATAAATAGTTAAGTTAGTGAGGTAAACAAAATATCTTGTCTTTATCAGGCCTGCAAACACGAACGTCATTCCGGCAAGGTAGTTAGTACTCGACCCATGGTCAAAGACCTGTGAACAGTGCATGCGCGACGGATTTTTTCTCCCACCACGCACTGTCATATCTTATTAGAACTGATAGAAGCATAGATATGTCACCACCGTACAATTTTCATAACCATAGACTCGGCAGTGCACTACTAACCTAAACCAATGAATGTGGTCCGATCAGTCATTCCTGCATCGAGTGACCTGATTTGGATGAATGTTTGTAAGACGCCCTTTACAATGATACTCTTCTTCGGGCCTCACCTACCACCACTTCTGGAGCCTGAGTCTACCATTATAAAAATTGAACTATACAATGTATCATCTATTGCGTTGAATAATCAATTGAAGTGTTCTTAATACTTAAAATGAAAGAGAACTTGAATCTTCCACATTTTCAGATACAGATTAAGTAATGATTACAGCAACGTTTAGTCTGCTGCATTAGCAGTTACAAACTAAACGAATATTTTTAATCGTGTTTTAAAATAAGTCACGATATTCATCGGGTTTAGTTTACTTTTAACTGCTGTTGAGGTGTTTGAGGTGACCACACATAAGTGAATTCATTTAATATTTCTCTAAGGTTTGTTCTGTTTATGAATTGTAATGGTTCTTAAACAGCATTTTCTTCTTCTATAGTTGCTTTTTTTGCTCTCTCCACTTAGATTTGGTTATTAAACCACTTAAAATATTTATTACATTTAACCGTTTTAGTCACTAGTGGGGTCATTATTTACTTACTACAATTCTCTTAGTTTACTCTTAAAAATTAGGGCTTCCTCTGTTGGTGAATGGAATGTTATTATTCTATCATATTTATCTCATAAATATGTGTGTGTTTATGTAGTTAAAGTAACATTTTGTATAAGTATACTCGAAGGCTGACATGAAAACCAGCGAGATACAAATAAACATGATTAGTTAGACTTGTTCAATATATTCATGCTAGACCTCTTGATTGTTGTGTTTGGCTTTAGTTGATCATAGGGTAACATGGATTTAGAATACACTTGAGGAAGTAAAAAAATATAGACTGTACTCTTATATATAATATATAGTGTGTTCAGTGAAACTGTTTCAATAATTTGGGATGTTATTTTATACATATAAATGAGCAAAAAACTCCATATGAAGGTAGGTCCTAAAACATTTAGATTTCCGTCTATCTGTCTTTATGCATTTTTCCTGTAAAAATTCATAACTTTAGATTCACTCAAGGTACAAGTGTGAAACGTCTTGATCGTACTACCCTATAGTAGTTCTATTAAAAAATGTTTTAAAATAAATGTTTACCCGTAAAAAAATAGTGGACGTTTAATTTTTCTAACTTAAATATCTAAAAACTGACTAATTTTACAAACAAATGCAAAAATAGTGTTTTTTAGTAAATCTTATTTTAATATTCACAATGTTTCTTTCAACAAAAACTGATAAAAAAGCCCAATCATGCTGCAAAACTAAAACAATGTTTTACAGCATTATCCAAAGGCTAGTGAGGTTTTAAATATGTGAGTGTTTGAACAGCTGCTTTCATGTTAATCTGCTATTTCATATGAACAGCTGTTTATCTATGTTGTTATTATTAGGTTTGGTTTCCAAACCAATTCAGGAGTTCTTACAGAAACCGGTTGGCCTGAGTTACCTTTTTTTTGGTGATTAAAGCTTTCAGTATCTGCAAGTCTTTGGTGGACTTTTGTAAAAGCTGTATGACCAGGTATCACACGATTTTTAAAATGTTCTGATACAGTCTTCTCGCTTGAGTACTACTACAATGAGTCATGCCATAAATAAAATGCAAATCTGCCATTTCTGAGTTGGTAAAGTTGTACATTACATTATCTGCCATTAGTTGTTAATAGAAGGAAACTGAAAATAATAAAAAAAGAACTATGTCATAAGAAAATAAATTACAAACACTAACTAATTAAAATTAACAGTACAGTAAAAAAACTTAACAGAAACACGCACAAAAAAAGTGTACATGACAATTTTCTTTTTGTTACTAATGAATAGTGCCAAGAATGTAAACCAAACCTAATATTTATAACATAAATAAAGAGATGTTCATTTTGAAAAGCAGATTGACATAAAATTAGCTGTTTAATATACACACATATTTTAAACCGCACTAGCCTTTTGTTAGTGCTGTAAAACATTGTTTTAGAATTTTCAGCATAACTCAGCTGTTTTTATCCCTTTTTTTAAATCAAACACTGGAATAATTATAATAAAGTTTAATAGAGTACATTATTCCTGAATTTATTTATAAAATTAATCAGTTTTTAAATATTTCAGTTAAAAAAATTAAACGGCTGCCATTTTGAAACAGGTAAAGATTTATTTTATTTTTTAATAGTTTTTTTTTTTTTTTTTTTTTTTTTATTTAACTACTATACAGTAGTAATATCATGATATTTCACACTTGTACCTTCAGTGGACCCAAAGTTATGAATTTTATATAAAAAAACACATAAAGATAGACGGAAAACTAAAGGTTTTTGGACATACCATCATATGGAGGTTTTTACTCGTTTTTATGAATACAATAACATCCCAAATTATTGGAACAATTTTACTGAATACCCTGTATATTTTTTCTGAAAATCGATTTCCTGAATTCATAAATGAATGAAGTTTACTGTATCAAATCTTCATCGGGATTGAAGGGAGACAGTTATTGGTTCCAATATGTTGATAAACTTGACATTTATGTCAATAATCTCTTCCTATGCCAATGGAAAATTATTTCTTACAATATCTTCATTATAGAGTAGCTTATTCTTTTTTTACGATTATCAAGTTTAACAACACACTTTACTCTTAATAACACGATTCTATAGCTTAGTTTTTAATATTTTGGTGTCTTTTTATTTTTAATTTACTTTAGTTAAATACGGTAAAATATCTATTAAGTGCGTACCTGTTTAGGATACACTTAATGAAATCTACGATGTGCAGTACTATTTTCATAACCTAGACTACGCATAATGGAAAAAAATGCATAAAAGAGTTTTGATTACATATCAACCTTTTCACATTGTACGTGTTACCTTTCTCAAATGAAAACAATATTTTTATAACACATTGATAAAACAAAAACAATTGGATAACTTATTTTCAATAAAATGTGCTTACCAATAATTAATAAAATATCATGACATAATAAAACCATAGCACTATTAGTTTTTGCGTACATGAATTTAAAACAATTGCATACTATCGGAATGTTTTAGTTTAATTCGGGTTAGAAGTTACATATTTTTATTTTTTTAATTTTCATTTATTGAGAAATGACTTCGAAGTGTAAAAGAGTTTTAAAGAAATAACAAGAATGTTACTTGATTTTAATTTTAGAAATAATAATTTTATCGGAGGAATCATAAAATCGAGTTGGTTTTGTAATCAAGTTGTTTATATAAATCGTATTTCAAAAAATTGTTTATCTCTACAAACGTGATTTAGTTTGATTTTAATCTTCCCAAAGTTGAAATGAAAAAAACCCTATTTACTAAGACAAACTATCCATTTAAACTAAGTGATTAATTTATATATCAACTATCAGGCTTTACGTGGTAACAAACTGAGATTGTGTACCACTTAAACACTGCATATATGAATAATATATCTTCTTTAATGTTATAAAAGTTACCCATTAGACCATCCATTTTTAGAAGGAGTTTAATCAGAAAAAATTTAAATAACATTTTTAAACATGCTGGATCCCTAATTCAGGTTTAAATCCCTGACACATTACAGTGTTTGGTCACCGACTTTCCACAGGTTAATTATTTGTAGGTATTAAGCGTAATGTTGCAAAATGTATTTACCTGCATGATGTATAGCAGTAAATTAGGTATATGACTAATAAATATGTCAAAGAAGAATTTACTATGTGCAAAAAAAAAAAAACAATTTGATATTCCTATAAATATACTTGTATTTGTTCAAATGCAGGAAAAGTTGCAGAATTTTGTTTATGTAATTCTGTTTTCGATGAATAACTTCGAATCGTGAAAATAAGTAGTTTAATATATTATACCTCAATACACATTAGTACAATTTTTATAGATATTTCTTTTTATTTTGTAACTATTTATTTTATTTCATATAATTGTTGTGCCAATAATAAAGCAACTATTTAATACATGTTTTTGTTTAATAATTGTTCTTTGAATACGTAAAATAAATCCAAAAGTGATTCATAATTTTAAAAAAAACATTATTTGTTGCACGATTTATATATTTTAAAGAATCCTATAACCATAGATTAAATTTAGTAAAGAAATAGTGATTTTGTTTAATATGGGTATCTAAATATATATTTTTAATACGTAAACGTATTTTACTATACATTACTATTATACACAATTGTGTACCTTCAAAGAGGCAAGCACACATGATTTATTTTTATTGTCGTTGGTAAGTAGTGTGTTTCCTTTATTTATATTCGTACTATTGTATTTTTTAGTTAATTATTGTACTTTAAAATCTTACAATAAGATTATCTCATATTTTAACCTATTATACCCCAAAACCAATATTTTAAAGTATTTATACATATTGAGTAAAAGCAAATTATAAGTTAAAAGTTGTAGATGTAATGGCGCCTAATGAAATAGTATTTCATACCAATAACTTAAAATTCTATTTCCTTTATATAAAATCGTTACGGTTGTTTAACTCTACCAAACTTAAGGGAGGGATGTGACACTGTATATTCTGAGGTTTAATAAAGGCGGAGGCTATAGTAAATCTAGCTAACCGTAAAAAGTGTGTTTCCATAAAAACCGTAAAGGGTTACTTCATCGAGAAACTACAGTACTCACTATTAGTAGACTGAAAATTGGATACAGTTTTTGAAAATAAAGCAAATAAATAACGATTTATCGCATGTTTTGTGTAATAAAATATAATAAAGTATGTGTTAGGTAACATAAAACTAAATTCATTATTATTTTGAAAACTCATAGTCTTATTTTAAGACAACTTTTCTTTCTTGATAGTTTCTAGGAAAAAACACTAAAGAGTACATTTTAGAAAATACCAAATTTTGGTTCCTGATCATTTTGTTAAAATTTCATAGTTTGCTTTTTTATTGTAGTGCAATTAATGGAAACAGTAGAGTACGTTTAAGTAGAGTAATGGAATTAAGAGTACGTTTAACTGGTGCTCTCTAGGTTCTCTTACTACAATAAAGGGCAGTGACAAAGTGAAAGTATGGTGGAAAGCAGGATAATGCTGACTGTGTATAGTATATATTTATTCTTTTTTGTTTCAAATCATCTGCATAGAGACATATATTGTAAGAGAAATGATTATATGTATGGTTATGCTATTAGAAATAGATGAAGTTTTCTAAAAGAAGTATACTTGACTTATTACTAAAATTATTTTGCAGTTTCAAGTTGAAAATGTATCATCAACCTCCTGTTCAGTGTTTTACAGGCACCCCAAAAGTTCCAGGTTAAGTCGAAGACAGTCTTATTGTGCAGGGTGAAATTATTTAGGGCTTAGAAGCCCTCTCTAAAAATTATTAACCTTCAATCAAATGGCTTAAAGGAGATTTCCAGAACACTACCAGGGACCGTTTCGACGGGATCCCTTATTGATCACCCATCCAAGGAACGATAATCACGCTCGACACTGCTTGCCGTCGTTATCTTGCGTTGACTTCGGAAGACTTCAGTTGGCCACTAGCAAGCGTAAAATGAAATTATCCTTGAACCAACACAGATTTCTACTGTCAACAATTTTCTTAAACTGTTAAACGAAAATATTGCAGAACCCTCCTATATTCATTTAATCAGTTTAATTACAAAGATGTCCACTGTGGAAAAGTGGCCTTACAGAACCAAATTTCAGATCAAGACGCTATATTCAACAGAAATCATTACGTAACGAGATGTACTATGATTTATATTAAATACTTAAAAATGTTGTAAAGTATTGCATATGTATTTGATTACGTTAAGACGGTGACTTCAAAATCCCTTACTACAGTATTTGAAACATTTGTTTTTGACGATGGACTTTATAAGTGGGCCATTTTGGCTAAGACAAACACATGACTCTTACTATATAAAAAGTGTAAATTATTTAAAAATTTAACATAGCTACAATATGTCTATTTTTTTAAGTATTATATAAAGCATAAAAACAGCAATAACAATACATTTAAGATAAGTTAATTTTGTGAATTTTACCTATAAAACTTTTACGAAAACAAATACTACTAGTTTAATGGTTATTGTTTAATCAATATAATATATAATACATAAAGTATGGTATTTTTCTTTTTTTCAATGTGTATGAACTTTAAAAAGTAAATATAATAGGCGTTTATACAAAATCCACTAAAACGAATACCTAAATGTATATATTTATCATTTTTGAATACACAGCTACTTGTTAAAAATTATTTATACATGAGCCATTAAAAAAAATAACCTCATGTAGAACTAAGTTATATTTATTTAAAAGGCTAATTTTTTAAATGGCTCATGTAGAAATAATTTTTAACAAGTAGCTGTGTATTGAAAAATTATACATACATATTTTGTCAACAGTAAATAGTTTTTTTTAAAGTTAATAATTAAAATTATCAATTTATTATAAATAGTTTAATCATTTTTAAATGTGGAAATACAAAAAGTATATGGGTTAAAAAAAATATTCTTCATTATGTTATATCCAGTGTTATTTTAGTTTTAGAGTATATTACAAGACATGATGTCGTTTCTCAAAAGGGTATACTGATTTTTTATTTTTTTTAATTAGTTTTATTTACAGAAAAACAGTCAATATATTGTACAATATTTAAAAAGTTATTTAAGATAATATTTAAGATATTATTAAATATGGCCTTCAATATTTTAAGCGACCGTTCTGACGTGGGACATTCTGAGTAATGGGGATGTGCGAGGCATTCAAGATCTTATTGAATTCTTTACGTAGTGCCTCCTTACGTCTTATTTCAGGTGGAGCTGTATTGCAACAGCACCGGGAGCCATGAGAGTACCATTAATAGCTCTCATGGCTCTATTAAGTTGGACGTCAATATCTTTTTTATGTGCGCTATTTAACCATAAGCAGCTGAGTACTGTATTCAGCTACTGAATAAAGCAGTGACAAAGCAGCTGTACGGAGGTACTAAAGGTAATATTTACATATTAAGGTATATTTAAACTCAATTTTCCGAAGAAATAATAAAATGGCAGTGTACAGACCTACAAAAACTAATTAATAAAATAAGGATGACTACACAGTGTTATCAGAACCAAACATCATAATTATCTTATATTATAATTAATTATATACATCATAATTAATTAATATATCATATTAAATATTAAAATATTTAAGATAAACAACTGGACTGTAGAGGGCAAGTGTAAGAACCTCGCTTGCCAGTAGGTGTGGAGGTCAGGCGTACAGGGCGTATGGGCACGTAGCAGTTATTGAGACCTGCTGCCGGTCGAAACGCCACGTGTTGTAGATCTAACACATAATCTTTCCGTCACATTAGGTTTAAAACTTAACGAGAGTGTATACTAGGCCAAACCAATTAAGGTCACGTAACATTAAAAAAAAGGAAATCAGTGTTTTGAAAGTGAAAATTTATACAAACAATGATAAAATAATTTATCCTAAAGCGTAAATTGTCAAACATGTTTTTTCGTAGAGTTGTTGATTTAGGTTTTTTTTTAATTTTTATTACTAAAATAGTATTAGTACTAAAACTACTTTTTTACTTGATATTTCTATACAATATTTGAGATCATTAGGCTTCAATTCATTAAGCATATAGTAAGAAATTAATATCAACTAAATACAAACAAACGGCCTCAAAAATATTCAAAGCTAAAGTTGCTTTTACGTGCATCATAGTTGCTTGTATTGGTAATGATCAAACATTTTAGAAAGATTTGGGTTGAGGGGAAACGAATTGCAATAATATTAAAGGAACCTTCCGGTCGTAGTCTGGATATCTTGTGAGTTTAATGACCACAATATCATCATTGTGTGTTTTCCTAAGAAGTAAAGTTAGTAAAATAATATATACTTTAATCCTCAGTAAAAACAATCGGAGTTTACAGCGTACACATAGATCATTGTGTACTTTCTTATTGTTGCCATTCAGGAACAATGGAAGTGCTTTGACCAATTACGGTAAGTATACATAAATACTTTTTATAAAATAAAACAACCATAATAATGATTGTAAATATTATTCTTACAACTATTAAACTGATAAAAGGTTACTATAATATTTTAGATTATCGCTTCTTTTTTCAGGAAAAGATACAGTTTAATTCACAATGGATTTTCTTCGTAATAATCATAAATAAATTATTATATTGTGATATCAGTAAAAGTATTTGTAGTTTACAATATATTATACTTACAAATAAAGGTTGTAAATATAAATGACGAAAACTTTGTATGGTGAATGGTTTAAATAACTGACCCTTTTGAAAAAAAACCATGAAATGATTTAATGATTTAAAATAAACACTAAAACTATTATTTTAAGCAATATTTAGATAAATTTTAACACAAATATTTATTAGTCTAACATTGGTTAACACATATAATTCAATGTTACATCGGCCTTATATAAGAGACTGCATACTATTGGCCTTTTTTTGTTCTTACTAAGGCATTTGATGTAGTTAGTAAAAAAATTCTTCTAAAAAAAATAGATTTATTTGCAAAATGAGGTAGAGCTTTGGATTGGGTCTCATCTTACCTAATTGGATTGAAAAAATTTGTTTAAATTCCTTTTGTTGATGAATTTGGGTCTCTAAGCAAGGACGTTTCAAACGAAGTCATTGTAAAGACAAGTGTACCTCAAGGATCTCTTCTGGGCCCTGTTTTATTTATTATATTTATTGATGACCTAAATATGATTGTAAATAACGCCAGGCTTTGTCTTTACGCTGATGATACGTCTGTCTCTATTTCAAACAAAAAGGCAAATGCAACTTGAGATTGATACTTTTATAAAGTTCTTTAATTCAGTGGTTATCAGAAAATCATCTCGATGTAAACACTAATAAATCAAACTTCATTAAGTTTAAAATGCTCAATTCTAAATCAGATACCTCTGATAATTGGAGCATCCCAGGTGATGATTATGAAATGTCTCCTGTAGAAGCTACTAGTTTTCTTGGGGTCAGTTATTGATTCTAATTTGACTTTTCAAGACCATATCGATAAGATTTACTCTAAACTAAACAGTGGAATCTTCATTTTACGTAGATTGTCACAATAGTCATGTAAAGAAAATTTGCAATCAGCTTATTATGGGTGTTTTTATCATTATATTGTTTATGGACTCCCATTTGGGGTAATGAATGTTCTTGGGTTAATTGTATTTTTTTAATACAAAAAAGCTGTTAGAACCATTTCTGGAATGTCCCATGATAAATCATGAAAGAGATACTTTCAAAATATTACATGTTCTTCCCTTTATCTATTAGAAACTTTACTATTCAGGAAGAAAAACTTTCACCTTTTTTCAACTAAAACTCATTCACTCAGGAATTCAAAAGATCTGGTAATCCCTCAACATCACAGAACCTTTTATCAAAGGTATTCCAATTATAACTGTATTGTTATACAATAAACTACCAAATTTACTAAAGGCTGAAACAAATATTAATGAATTTAGAAAATTACTAAAAGCTCTATTGCTGAAAAAAGAATACTATTGAGTAGCTAACTCTATGAAACCCTGCTTGTCTTTGACTTTAGTTGACAATTGCTATTACAATTGTAAATACAACTATTTTGTATACAGTATTAGTTTTGTATTATCACTGTAAATAAAACGATTGTCATGCATGTTTTGTTTTACGACAATATACTTTATTTGATTTAATTTAAACACTCATAAGAACGTCGATCTCTATCATCAAGAACGTCGCAGTTTTTTATGAGAGTGATTTATAAGGTTAACCTAAACAATACAACATTCAGTTCATTAATCGGCTAACCTTCTTATTTAAATGTACTTGGAAGCACACTTTCGCTGGAGGTGAAATATGGTAGAATAAATTGTTGGTCTAGCTCACACTACCCACAATGCATTTTGAGTTTACGTTTAAAAGAGGTGTTTCACACATATTGTTGAAATTATTACTAAGCCATTAATATCAGCATTTTAATATTTAAAATAAATGTTATCAATGAAAAAAGCTGCCTTTTAGTGTTATCCGCATTCCAATCAAGACCGCGACCTTCCACCTTCCCGACCTCAATCCCCAAGCTGATATTTCGTACAAATATAAAGTATCATGTGCATAAACACACACACACACACACACACACACACACACACACGCGCGCGCGCACACAAAACATGTTATGAAATAAGTAACAAATTCTGTTCGATTAGTTTTGTAGCTAATACAGGAATTAAAATGAATTTAAAAATTTTACCCTGCAGTGTTAATTTACCTTCATCGATCAATATAATGAAAATCATCTGAAAAATCTTCTTTTACATCTTTGAATCACTTCATGTCGGTTTGCTTACAGAATTCAGAATTAATTAGCCATAGTTGAATCATATATGTTCATATTTACACTAAGTTAGATTAGAATGGTAAATTTAAGCAAATTTAAAAAATTTACTCCAATTCTTGCTAACACTCATTATTTGGACATATTCCTAATAAATCCGTCAGTGACATTAGTTTATATTAACATTAGAATATAGGAACAGCAACTAACATGTTTGAAATATGTACTGTGGCAGAAATTCCTGTAGAGGAAGGTTTTAGTATTTACACAGTGTCATACAATTTCCATACCAGTACCTTAGCTTTATAATCATTGTAACTATGTGGTAATGTTGCTATTTTTCTGTATTAGTTATTCACCTTATAGTACTAAACTTTGTGTCCAACACTTACCGGATAAAAAAAACACACAGCTTTATCTCAAACTGGTGGTGTTTTCACTGCCTTATAGAATTGGCAGTGAAATCGCGTGTGGGTCAAGCGACTTATTGAAAGAGCCACTCTTCTCTGTGATCAATAGGGTGTGGTAAATAACTTCCGCGTGTTTAGCTATTCTAGGAATAGCTAGGAATCTAGTTGGTGTGGGAATGGTACATAATTTTCCTTAGGTGGAGTTAGAATAATCTGTGATTAATGTAGAGACCCATCCAGACCACACCTCAAGACACTTCTGGATTTAAGTGGTGCCATATAAAAACACATTGCTCTGCTGACGAGTCATTTTTAGTATCAGACTTTCATAGTCAGTGTTAGTGGCAGTGTGTGAGTCTTCGGCATTCAGGACAGACTGTAAGTGGCAGTAAAGTTATGAGTGTTAACAATGACAGTTTACGATCGGTAGCAGATACTGAATGAACATGAATTTACGAGTGTTAAGGGACTGTAACCAGAGTCATTTAATTTTGAGTGCTAAAATAGTCTTCTGATAAACATGTGTAAACATATGTTAGTGTTATTAAGATATTTAGTAAGTGTAACTGTAAAAGACTATTAGAAGACACTAAAATTGGAACCGACATACTATTTAGAATACTTTTTACCGTTAGAATAGTCCAGAAAAAACTGGGCGAGCTGGTGGCCAAGTGGTCTAAAGCGTCAGGACTTTGAGCTTGGGTTAGAGATAGTACTGGTTCGAATCCGGCCTGGACCAGAAGATCTATCAGTAAAATTCACCTTCTACTGTACTGGTTCACCCCCTTACTCTGTCTGATTAAGTTCCTCGCACAGATTAATAGTCTATGAGGAATAGGCAGAGTAGGGTTAGAAAGGAGGTTGGCCTCTCCTAAAAAAAAAAAAAAAAAAAAAAAAAAACAATAAATAAACAGATATGACAAAATATATGTATATAGATAAGTTTATCATCATCAATAAATAATTTATTTCACTTAAAACCACTATTCGTGTATTGGTGAGTGAGTGGGCAATACACGTGTGTGTATTGGTGGGTGGGAGGGCAATACCTAGACACGTGTATTAGTGGGTGGTTCAATACCATTGAACGTGCATGGGCGTGTGGGTCTATATTGGCATATATGTTCAAAATACAGTAAACACTATAAGGACAATAATAATCATTATTATCCCAACAAAGAAACATGACATTGCTAACCTTTATGCAACTAGTAATTATGTTTAAAAAAGGACATCCAATTTTCTGTTTTACTTTACCTGACCTCTAACTAACTAAATTATATTCTAACCCCCCTCTTGTGTTACCGTAACAACACACTATGCCTTTAAAAACAACATTATGTATCTAAATTCAATCCGCTTTCAATCAAGTGTTATGTGAAATGAATGCAGATGGGTATAATGTTGACCTATACTACAATAGAAAAATTATATTATTGATATTACCATGTTCCTTTGAATTGTTGTTAATACTATATAATTCATTGTAGCGAGTCTAAATGTGGATATAACTCATTTCAACGTTCAAATAAATGAAATTACTAAAGAGATTTATGCTGAACTGTTTAAAATATTTGCAATAATAACCATAGCTAAAATAGGATTCCTATAACTCCATTTATAGGGATATGCCAAACATTTTACACGATATATTTGGTCTGTTTGACAAAAGTTCAAACAAGAATATTATTTTGTTCATCCCACGTGCTCACTTATATGAAGTAAGAATAATTATTGCTTTTTAGTACCAAAACCCAAGAAAACAACTCCAATTACATTTAATTAGAGTTTCAATGTCATTTAAAACTCCATAGTCTATTATTTACTACGAAATGTAAGTTACTTTAAACTATAATGATAATGTATGTTTAATGATCAATACAAACTATTTCATTGTAAATCAATTCTCGCTTAAGTTATACTTAACCTATTTCCTTTATCTTAAAAACTATCTATTAGTTATCAAGAAAAATATTAAAAATATGAAAAAACATAATTATAACATGTTATGTATGATTATGTTTATAATAACAAACATCTAATTTATTTAAAACTTATTTAAAAAATATAACTAACTATGTAAATTACATTTGTCATTATTGTTAGCACAAATCCATGTCACTTGATAATATAATTGCATTTTATATACTTTAAACAAAAATTTAATAAAAAATACGCTGACTGCCTTTTCTTCTAATAAACAATTTAAATTTAAATTAAAATATGTATATTTATAAGTTTCGATTCCTTGATACGTTAAGTAGTAAATATACTAACTTTAGTTATTTTTAAGGTACCATTCATAATTGATGCAGGATTATGTTTTAATTTACAAACACAAATAAGTCGGAAATATTTTACGAAAAGATTATTTATTTATTCATTATTACAAACATTCCACTAAAAACATAAATTAGAAAATCTTTTCTAAAATAACGAACTATATATTTAAACCTCCCACATCGTACAAAGTTCCATTTAAAACTGTATTTCTATAATTTATCAATAAGCTATAGTTAATGTAAACAAAACTCTGTTACTAGTTCGTTAGAAAGGTTAGATATCTCAGAATTGTTAACGGTTAAAATAAAACATAACTTTTATTTATGAGTTTAATCAATTGATCGATTTATTTTTATTACTTTATCTACATTGTGAATTGACCATTACTACAAAATGCAGATGACTAGTCGATTAAGTCTTCTGCGGTGCATTAATTTAAATACTCAAAAAACTTAATTTTACAAACAAAATAAATGAACTTGGCCTTCGACACTACCTAGACGAGACTAATCTAAAACCTGAAGAATCAAATAATTTAATCTCTCTAATCCAAAATAAATTATTAAGATTGAAGTAATGAATACTGCAGGGTACTCTTTAGTAAACACGAATTTAAAATACTTTTGAGAATAAATTATTATTATGTGAAAATATTGAAGAATAATTAAAATCATAACCTTGTCAATTTAAACTTTACTCAGCTACAAAAGGAATGTTGATGTTTATGAACGGATTTTTGGAGGGGTTTGGAGGGGGGGAATAAACTACGAAAATTTACATACGTCATGTGAGTCATTTATATTTATATTTAGAAGTAGGAATGGCTAATTCAAATACATACTGATTACTAAAGTACATTTATTTAATATTGTGACGTTTTTTTACGTCCTAATCTATAATTAATTAATCACTATGTGAGTTTTACAAATAAGCAACACGTTATACTAAACAATTACTAAATTTATTGAATATATAAAATTAACTTATTATAATTAAATGAATCAATTCCTTAACTTTAACTATTGTGAAAAGTACAATTTACTATTAGGCCTACTGTTACAGTTAAACTAATTTATAATTACAATCTTCGATGGCATCAATAATTACAACTACTAATTGCAAAGTGACTTTACTAAATTCCTTTCTTTTAATTACAATTCCTAGCTCTATAAAGTGGCTTTCCTAGATTCTCTACTATTATTTACAATTACTAACTATAAAGTGACTCTACTAGATTCCCTACTATGATTTACAATTACTGACTACTAAATGACTTTACTAGATTCCCTACTACCTACAGTCCAAAGCTAACAGTTCACTCACAGTTTCTTCAGTGTCCCTTCAGAAGTCGTCCACAAGTACCACACTGCTCCTTCGTTGATCCCCACAACGAACCACTCACCGGTAACTTCTCCGTAGACCACTTCACTATACTCGGACACTTCACTCGCACTGCAGAACTGTCTCACTGTCGCTGCAAACACCCGGGCTGTAAACTCTAGACTCACTGACTGACTGACTCACGCTGGTATCCGGGCCGTATATATCACCTGCAGGTCTCCATCTAGAAGCTTCTTGAATTCCCCTGCGTCCGAAGTTCCATGACAGAGCTGGCTCGTCAACCCAGAAGATTCTAGAAGTCCAGTGAAGAGGTAAAGGGGCGTTCATGCGTAAGCCATTGTGCCCCAAAGGTTGTAAACAAGCAGGGCAGGTGGTCAGCGACCCATCCATTACTTCCGCATCACCGGTTCCTGGATGGAGACCACTCTGAATGTCACAATATTATAACTGTTCCAATACGTATACAAAGGTCTTTCCCCCTCTATCACGCAGCATCCACTTGCAACACCTTCAACATGGCAAACGATGTTAATAATAAGCAACATTCTTTCAGTTTTAAAAATTGTTATAACATTTAAAAAAATATATAACGTTTAAAATCAATTATACAATTCGATTGCTTATACAACTTGGGTTTAAGTTCTCCACAAAATAGTTAAGTTCATATTATTTGGCTCTAATTCACCGCATTAAACCAGTGTATGAGTAAATTTGTATTCTAAACCAAACTATAATAATTAAGATTATATCTATCATATCACTATGCAATCAGGTTCATATTGGACTAATCAAAAGCTGAGTAGATAATCGTGTTACCGTTAACTAGTGCTAATTAGTAATTATTATTGATCCTCATTATCATTTCCATCATTAAATAGTAATGACTATCCATTGATTAAACGCGTATCCAATTCCTAGGATGAAGAGTTACAAAACATAATTTAAAGTAAAAAAGTGATGAGTTTATTAGTACTGCTAATGGAGAGGGTATGTATTTTAAATATCGTAAGTGCAGCCACCTTACAAAAATATAAATTGCCGGAAATTGTCATTTGGTAGAAAAAAATAACGATGAATGCAAGCGCATTAAATGATTTAAATATTTTTAACAAGTAAATTAAAATAAACAGTATTCTTTAATAATAGTAATAATACATATAGCGTTTAATTTGTAAGCTTAACTTTTAGTATCTATAACCGACCAATCCTGTACAATTACTGAGTGATAGACTTAGTTGGTTTTATATTCTGATACGTTTTAAGTCTAATATAACTTGTTAGTTTACTTCTACAGATTACAGCAAGGAATTAAAGACAAAAAGTATATTTATAATTATTTATGAATATCAAATAACATCACAGAATGCTTACTCTGCGTGTTTCAGGCTCCTAATGTGACTTCGAACACATACAATTTTTTTGAGGTGAAAAAAATATGTATGTAAACTTTTATTATTTTCTTTTGGAAAATGTAATTAAAGGCAAAAACATGCATCTTGAAAATGTTCATAATTTTTATTTTAGCCATTCTGTGTGCAAAATCCCCTTAAATTTGATTGAAAGCGACCGTATTTGAACACAACATGCGCTAAGAACATTTTTGCTGCTTTCTCTTGTAACTTTTTCAATAATCTTAGTTCCCTTTAGAAAAAATAAAAATATACAGTAGCTTAGATGTTTTAAATCAAGAACTACCATTTTCTTATTTCTTAAAACATTTCATAGTATACTTTTTCTTTTATTGTTCAACAATAACAAGCATTAGTCATGAAGGATTAAAACTGAAAGTTTAACATAGATTATAGGATTCACATCGTAAAGCGGCCTCTTTTAAAGTGTTCAAACTTATAATGTCCAGTTAAAATTTTATTTGAATAAGCTACTTCCTCACAAATTTAGCAACACCCAATCATAGCGGAGACTGACGTATATTATTATTTTACGTTAAAAGATACTTACTTTAAACCAATGTACTATAAATGAAAATTCAAGCTTTCACTGAGTAGACAAATTTTATATTTATGCCACCTAGCACACGGTACAAAATATAAGTTATGTTCTATATTAAGTCGTTACAGCATGTGTTAAGAGTTTGGTACTTTTAGTATACAGTTTTTTTCATCCTTTCTCTACAAAATATACTTTAATATCCTTTGAAAATATTTATATCCTTAATAATCATTACTATCATTTGTATACTGAATGTCGATTATTAAAATTATGTATTTTTTTTAATGATTGGTTTTCTGGTTTCAAACTTAATCGTTTTGTTGCAATTGTGTAATAGAACATATTTATAACGTACATTAGTACATTTTATTGGTTCTGGAAACAAATTTTAAACCTAGATATGGATATCAGATTTCATATTTAATGTAATATAAACAGCTTACAGCATGACAACGTAAAGATTTAAATAAATTAACGATGTTCAGTTTTATATGATTGAGTAAGCACCATTGGAACTCAGCAACATTCTGTAACCAGTGATCCAGGAGTAAGAGGATTGTGTTAGCGGCATGACGTGATTAGCTGGTATCTGTTACAGAAAAACACAAAACATTCTAACTATATTTTTTCAAGTAAAACTATTACAATTATTAAGTACCATTCATGAGAGAAAATAATAATGCCTAGTAAATAATAATAATGCCTGGTTAAATTTCAGTGTAGACTGTCCCGCTCAGTTTAACTCTGCCACCTTGATGTTTGAATAGACTCAGTTAAGAATTAGTTAGATGTAATGTAATATTCTATGTGACAGTACACTACACAATACCTTACAACTGAGGATCCATGTTACTAATCTTATCTGACGTTGGTATGGAAAAAATGAACAAGACTATCTTTAAGTATATTGCCAACAAAATATTTCTAACGATATTATTTTAAAACCCAAAACTAAGTAAATTGTTATTTTAAAATTATCATACTCTACGAGAGTTAGGTAGACTGTAATTGAATTTTTATCTTATTAAATTGTTATGTCTTACAAAAAAGGACATAAATCTTGATAAAGCATAAATACTTATGTCCTATTTATTTTTTTAAGGATTTATGGCTAATCCAAATGAAAGATCATTTAATTCAAGGATGGAATGTTATAGACTAAACTATCTCGTGAACCACATGTTGTATAACACGCCAGTTCTGCTTGGTCACATCAATCAGACTGGTAAGTTGTAATGGGATGTCATATATTAGCTAAGTTATGTGACCACATAGGTAGTTCGTAGTACTTTATCAGCCTATAACGTAAAGGCATGGATGTTAAGTTTATACCCATTGTACGTGTATGGGTGGGTAGGTGGGTCACTACCATTATACATATATGGGCGGGTCACTACCATTGTACGTGTATGCGTGGGCGGGTGGGTCACTATCATTGTACTAGTGTGGGTGGGTGGGTGGGTACTACCATTGTACGTGTATGGGGGGATTTGTGACATTTTAAATCGTTTATTTTTTTATGTAAACCATTTATTGGAGGCTAACTAATACAAGGTTTACACTGTACGTGTATGGGTGGTTGAGTGGGTCAATACCACTGTACGTGAATGGGTGGGCTGGTGGGTTAATACCAATCTACGTGTTTGGGTGGGCTCACTCAGCTACGTGGTGTCTCAGTAGCTGAGTCTTTGGACTATGTAGGGCAATATTAAATATTAACTATCCCCAAGCTATCAAATACTTTGGGGATAGTTAAACTAAAGTTTATAATAAGCATGTGAAATACTTAGTGAATTTAGCATTTACAACCCTCAATTAGCTGTATGCTCCCTAAATTTCCAACTTCATATTTTAAACTCCAAATCTATGTTGGTGCAAACACTAAAAGGACATTTTTAAGATTAAAGAAAATAATGTAAAATAAAATGACTAGTTTCAATAAAACATGTATTAAGATTCTACGTTCATTCAATTTGGTTTAACTAACAATAGTTGTGGTTTGTAATAGGAAGTTATATACTAGCAATGGCATGTGACCAAATATGAAGTGCGCAGTCTTAGACAAATCTGACCTGTGAACCACACGTTGTACCTCACGTCAATTTCGCTTGGTCACAACAACCATAGGAGTAAGTTGTAATGGAAAGTCATGTATTACGTAGAATACTTGACCACATAGAGTACAGTACGTAATCAAGACTAATCTGTCTCGTAAACAACACGTTGTACCACACGTCAATTTCGCTTGGTCACAACAACCCTAGGAGTAAGTTGTAATGGGAAGTAATGTATTAGGTAGGTCACGTGACCACATAGAGTCCGTAATCCTAGACTAATCTGTCTCGAGAACCACACGTTGTACCACACGCCAATTCTGCTTGGTCACATCAACCAGACTGGTAAGCTGTAATGGGAGGTCATATATTAGCTAAGTTATGTGACCACATAGAGTCCGCAATTCCTAGACTGATCTGTCTCCTGAACCACACGTTGTACCAGACGTCAATTCTGCTTGGTCACATCAACCATAGGAGTAAGTTGTAATGGGAGGTCATATATTAGCTAAGTTATGTGACCACACAGGTAGTTCGTATACTTAATTAATCTATATCGTGAACGCATGCCATGTATGCTATGATGTATTCACTCAACTTGATCAAACTAACACAAGTGGTTTGTTTCTATAGAATGCTATATACTAGCTATGGCATGTGACCAAATATGAAGTCCGCAGTCTTAGAAAAATCTTTTTTGTAAACACAGTTATGTTACCACATTCTACTTGGTCACAAGAGCCAGAGGAATGTAGTTTTTATTTGGAAGTAATATCTTAGCCAGGTTACGTAGCCACATTGAGAGGTCGTAGTACTTGACCAATGTTATGTATATATGAATGAACCACGAACGTAACTATATTAACTATGGAAAATATTGTTAGGGAAAATTTTTTTCATTCACTGACTTCTTGGTGCAACACAGGTTACGTCGCTCTGCAACTTATATACTTTTATATTGTTAAACGGTTGTTTTCCTATATAAGTAATTAATAACAGTTATTATTTGCTTATTAAAGAATGAAGGTAAATGATTCGTATTTTATCTCTTAGTTTGATAAACTACGAAGATGTTCTAGTCCACATTCAACGACACATTTCAGTAAGTGACATCTCTGTGGGTGGATAATTGTGTTGTGACTAAAAATTGTGCCGCTATGATTTATAGGAATGGCCTTAAGTAAGGGGCTAAGGTGTTGGCTTGCCACACGGTCAGTCCGGGTTCGATTCCCGATATGACCAATAACAGTTTTTGCTCTGCCGCTTTCATGGTTGGGAAGTAACACGGTTATATTACATAAGGCTTCTTAGCCCTAAACTTTACCCGGTAAGATAAGACCTTCTTGTACTATACATGTCTCCTCAATAAATTTATAAAAACCTGAAATAGTTCCCCGTTGACAACGCTTTTTACAGTCTTCATTCATTTAATTTTATTTAATCTTTATGATATTTAATTGAATTACAACCTACCACTGAATTATCACTGCTGATGGAATGAACACATATCGTGTCATTAAATCATCGTTAAAAATGTGTTTTTAATTAATATTGATCCTTTTATAAACGTCGTTTTATTGGTTTATTTGCAATTTGGAGTAGGCTTTGTCACTTTATGATTATTGAAGTTTTCCTATATAAGTAATTAATAACAGTTATTATTTGCTTATTAAAGAATGAAGGTAAATGATTCGTGTCAAACTTGAATAAACATGAAGCTACAATAAATTAAGTTACTATTGCACATTATATAATAACAATTTAATATAAACTATGTGATTTATACTGTCGTTTTCAATATGTTAATACTTAAATATAAAACGATAGTAGTTAATATTTTTACAATCACCTGTTAATACTAAATAAGTTTTCCAGTGTACTGCACTCAGATATTATATAGATAAATAAAGCAGAATATCTCTAAAGGGTTATTTATATATATTACAAATAAATATTATTTTATAATGCTAGGAAATTACCTGAGGAAATACGAATTTACTATTAATTAAAAGAAGATTAAGGTAATATAGCTTTAAATATACACATAACGAATTAAACATATACCAGTAAAAACTAAATACTTCACACTTTTAGTTGTTTATATGAAATTGTATGGCTATGATAGTTACTACCCCCCCCTCCCCACTGCTGCCCCAAAGATATAAACTGTAGTGAGAAGTGTGCTTGTTATTTAATACAGTGACCAGCCAGGCACGTGACCGCCATACAACTGACCAATAATTGTACCTCTGAGACCTGGTGGGTAGCACACGAGTGTTTCTGACGACTATCATAAAGTGTAATTTTGTATTATACATTGTTAAGTTACAAAATATAGATTTCTTTGTTTATAAATTGGATAGCATTTCTATAAACGTTCACTTTCATTTGTCACCTAAGATTGTAGCTCCATAATTTCATTTATTTACTTATAACTTTCATGTCAATAAGTTGTATACAACTATTTAAGAAGAACATTAATTGTTCAGTTATCTTAACTTTTTAAATTTATATTATGTAATTTTTTTTATTTAAAGTCTATGCCCCTTTAATAATTGTTGCTTCAGTTACCGATATAATATCTGAGTGCATTATACTTGAAAAATTATTTTGTATTACTAGGTGATTGAATATATCGTAACTACTATCGTTTTATGTTTAATTGTTAAACATTAAAATCAATAGTATAAGTCAGATAATTTATCTTACACATATATTACATAATGTGCAATAATAACTTAATTTACTGTAGTACTAAATTAAGTTAGAATTAAATGTTTTAAACTAAATTAGAAATAAATGAAATTAGGCTCATTTACCTTCATTCCACAATAAGCAAATAACAACTGTTATTATTTAATTATATAGCAAAACTTAAATATTATAAAAATGGCGAGCCTTACACCAAATTGTAAATAAACTAATAAAACAACTTTACCATGAATCAATATTCGTTGATAATAGAATAGCCATGTTGGTATAAAAATATTTTCATTAATATGTATTAATATGTAATAATCATGCAATTCTTTAAAATACCGATTTAACTATTGACTTGTCGTTTGACAAATATTATATTACATACCTTAATTTATATGAAACAATGTGCGAGATACAATAAATGATATAATATGTTTTATATGAATAAGTGTGTTACAAAATATCGTTAAAATCTCTTGTAAACTGTTTGTGTAACTTATAATTAGGTTGTTAACCTTAAACTTAATGTTTGATAAGAACCAACTAATAAATCTAATATAAATCAATGAAACGTTCTCAGTTAAGAGAGGAGGGGTTGGTTTTCTACACAAATATCTAAGACATAATATACTCAAAGTAGCCGTTAAACCGTATCAGTTCCCATTATATTTACGACACACAAAGTGTTTCTCGATAACAAGAAACCGTTCCTGATCGGTATTGCAGAAATTGTAAACGAAAAAGTTGATAAGACATTATGGAGAGGTAATAAGAGCTATTTATAATAAATTTTATGTTGTTTTTTATACTTTATTTTTGCAGATGAACAATAGTATTATTTTAGCCTGAATAATGTTGTTTATATTGGTTGTAAAACATTTTATTATCTCACTACATGATTTTTTCAAATGATGTAAATAAATAATGAACAAGGCTCGTGCTCAATGAATAGGTAATTGTTTTTTCGATGTGTTTTATATTGCTTTGAGATATATCAATGCTTTCATTCAACTTTATTTGATTGATTACTGTTAATTATACATTACTAATTGAAACAAAAATATATATGAATTTATCTTATTTATATATTTTTAACTTTTTATATTTTTATATTTTTTTATAATAGGGACCGAATAGCATAGTGGACTAATGTTTTAGGAATTTGAGCTTGAGTTAGAAATAGTACTGGTTCGTATAATGACCTTGACTGGGAGAAACATTACGATAAACCTATAAATCTTGTCAAACTTCCTCTGTAAATCAAGGTAGATGATATTTACTTGTACTGAAGCCTCGATAGCCACGTACTCGGGTATTTTAAGAACAAAAATCTGTTTGTAACAGCTATACAAAATGTATCAAACCAAGGTGATGAAGAGAGGTAGGTTGGCAAAGTATTTACTGCAATAACGTTTGTATGTTTCTCTTACACATGACACTTCGCAAGTTTGTTTTAAATAAAGTAAATCATTTAGTACACCTTATTAGTGTATTTTTGTATGTTTGTAATAAAACAAAATAAAATCGATAAGGACATTAAAAAACAATATATTTTATCAATTAAACATGTTAGTACAAGTTACAATGCTTTCCAAAGGCCTGATTTGTATACAATGATAAACTATCAACATTTTTATAATATACAAAGTTATTATTCTTAGCAGTCGTCGAGGTTTAAAGCTTTGTCAATAATACTGGTCCGTTAGAGAAGAGTGGTTGGAGGCAGAAGTCGGATGACAGATGGACCGTAAGTGGACCAAGTCCTCTGGAACTACCATAGGTATTTCCATATACAACTTCTGAAATCTCTTTGTAAAAAATAAAAGTAAGTAATCATGTAGTTCTCTAATCTGGCTTTAGTAAGTAGTTTTTTCTTTTATTTAGTGTTAAAAAAATATATATTTCAAATAATTTAACCTATTTTAAAGTTTAGTTTGTTAAAATATCCCATACCAAATAGATCAAATGTATTTTATATCAAGAACTACACTAATTAAGAAGTCATGTATTTTTAATTTCTTTTAAAATATATATTTTTCAAGTGTAAAGTAAATAGATAATTGTATACAAAATATTATAAATTAATAACAATGGTTTTGGTATATTAAAAATACAAAATTCCCACTTTATAAATTAAAAATAATAGTATGTAGTAGATCAATTGTGAAACAATTGATTAAGAAAGAGTAGATACAATTTTAACATTATATTGTGGTAATTTATCCTAAGTACTTATGAAAAATACATATATTAAATTTTCAAATTACTAGGAATGTCTAGAATTTCTAGAAGAAGGTGCTAAAAATATAAAAACTTACTATGAACTTCTTACAAATTGTATTGCTTATGTAATCATTCAATCATTAATTTGTCTGAACAAATAACAAGCTGCAGCTGTCGGTCGAATTATTATGAGAGATTATACATATTCCATAAACTTTAGAGGGGAATGGTTGTTATATCAAGTTGATGATGATACTTTGCTGTTATATTCTCTAGAATGTTTTGGAAGTTTTGTTTATTTAATTTGCAAAATTATATACACTAAGAACCAGTTTTATTTAAATAATATGAGCTGTGAGTAGTTATTAATGCAATATAATAATTTATAAATAGAAAAAAACTCAGCATATTTATTTAACAAAGGAAATGTATAATCATGTGTGTATCAATGTGTGATGGTGTGAACTTAAAAATAACATTTAAATAATCACTTCATTACTTATATTTATTTTTACACACAGAGTTTTAAATCAGCTGGTAATCAAATTGTATGTAATAAAATACAACAATCACCTTTATAAAATAATTATAAGTATTTAAATATCAAAGAAGTTCAACTGATCATACTTGAATATACTTAGTCAAACAAACATGTGTTAAATAATTCTTAGATCTTTCCAAAAAAATATTAAAAGGCCAAATTTATGTTATAAATTAGCATAACCAATGTTATTTAGGAGCAAGAGGTAACGCCTGACGTAGTCAATACTTGATCTGTAAAGTTCTTTCTTCAGCAATATGCCATTGACGATATTTCAACAATGCTAAATATTAACAATGATATTTTTTGTGTGACTTGAATACTGTACAAATATTTATCATACTATATACAGCCCGTTGTTCACTGCTATAATCATAAGGTTGAACATACATTTTATATTATTGGTATTAGTTATATTTTAACAGAGAGTGTATTACATTTTTATAAGAAAAGTTAAAGGCTATATAAAACTATCAGTACTAATAATTTATATATTAATCTACCAGGCTAAGTTAGAGTTAACCAGGACCTCTATAAAGCTTAACCTTAGGAGCAACGGCTGAAGAGTGTCTTGCTTAATGCCAATATCTTCCGTTGTGTGTGATACCAATATGTGAGTGTGTTTGTGCACACGTGCGAGAGTGCAAGCATGCGTGTGAGTGTGTGTGCGTATATGTGCTCATGCGCGCGCGCGCGCGTGTGTGTGTGTGTGTGTGTGTGTGTGTGTACACATGATACTTCATATTTCTACGAAATATCAGCTAGGGGATTGAGGTTGGGGAGGGGGAAGAACGCGGCCTTGATTGGAGTGCGGATATAGTTTATTAATAAAATTTTATTTCACAACATACTAAACGCTGATTAACATTTTAAACAGTCTGACTAGTGGTGTAGTTCTGTAACGCAGATGTCCAGTGCCATCAATTGTATGGTGCGTACTAACACGTCAGTAGGACTTAGTAACGACCTCCATCGTAGAACTTAGTAATCTCGGTTGATGGGAATCACCACGAAAACCACATGGTTTGGGGACGGTTCTGCAAGCGGATTCGATTCTGATAGTTCCACTCCCCCGGAATGAGGTAACCTTCTTCTTGTAACAATCTTGTCATAGTGCGTCCACCCACATCCCACATATATAAAAAACAGTATATGTGCATTAGCATTGGGTATTTTAAGCTTAGTTGGTACACTGCCACATGTGTTTGTCATCAGTCTTCTCAAGAGGCCATTGACTGTCTTCTCTTTGTGTGCGTTAGAGGGGATCTGCTACTAAAGTTCGAGCTTCTTAGCAAGCTTTATGCCTAAGTATCTAATGGCAAGCATTTTTTTACAACCTCCTGGCCTACTCGGACTGTACGGTGTCTTCGTCTGGTGGTAACGATTATTCTAACTGTCTTGGTTGCCCAACTCAAGCAGTGTTCGTTTATTCGGAGAATCAAACAATGCAGGAACTGGTTCATTAACTTGTTATTATACATCCAAAGTTACTTGTGGCTATAACCTCAGTTATGCATACAGTAGTTGACACATATCTGATATCTATATCTGGAGGATTCCTTAGTGAGACGTACAGCACAACTCAGGTCCCAGGATTGAGTCTGGATGTTATCTGCTTCTTTCATGTACCTCATGCTGTTGCATGTGTCAGTTGTCTACTCTTGAGAAGGCTTTGACCCAATTTCAGGATAGTGATGTATATAGTGTCTGTTCTGCAATTGCTTCGAACTAATCGTTCCACCTGGTTGAGCTGAATGCATTTTTCACTTTATATAGCCACGAATAGTGTTCGTGAGTGATGATTCACCCACCTTGAAAACTCGATCACCAATGTTAGCGCATTCAGCCCGAAAAATATACTACTTTTCATTAAGGCCAGTGCTCGCCTGGATTGCTTGGCCGAGTCTTGGTTTCGATAGTCTCTTCAGGAGCTCACCATGTTCAACAACCACAATGATCTGTATGTGGACGGGATTTTTGGTACTATCTCTATCTTGGGTGCTTTAAAACTATTTGGGGAATAACTGTTGTGGAAATTTTGGAGTAAAGGCTTTGTTATCAGTCCACTAACGTCGACGTGGCATAATCTCTATTATTACCTTCTATAAACATTACTGCAGATTCTTAGTTGTCCACGTTGGGGCTTTTCAGCCAAAAATAAGGTGGTAAAAGTTCCAAGCAAAATTGTGGGTCCCTTAAGTGTACTGGCTATTGGTCTTTTGATAAGTTTCTATTTCTGTGAATCAGTCCAACGTATTTACAGTACCCCTATGACTACACACGTTCACTTACACTCATTATTCTCATTACTCCACCTATATATTGACGATTGGCCTCTTGTCAACAATTATTTTAAGCAATCTGCATCAGTTTGTGATTATTTCTTACTTTACTTCAATATGTGAATATGTACAATTACAGACCAATCACGATTTAAAATTTTAAAATAACAACAACACTATTGTGCATTCAATATTAACATTTAAGAAAAAATACCTAAATAAACTACCAAAAGAATGCTCTAACCAATCTGTTTAAAAGGAACACATTTCATGTTGTAATGAAAAATAACTTGATAAATAATTAGGCTAAGAGTTATTTTAGTCACCAAAGTTGTTTGTAGTTAATAAGAATAAAACGTTAAAAAACACTTGATTATATAAAATTATTTACGTGGTCTGAAAATGTTAGAAAATGTCTGGAAAAGCAATCCAGCTGAGTCAAAATTAGACTTAAAGTCAAAGCTTCAAAGTTGTTTCAAGTATAGATTGACCGTATTGCGAGATATAATTCCAGTGGGATACAAGATGACTGTTGGTCCGTAAAGTTGAGAAATATAAATATTATGTACCAAAATGTTACATATATCCTAGAAATCAACTATTAAATATTAAAAAAAATTACTTTATGAATACAATTTACAGTATAGATAAACGTCACACAACACAAATTTATTACAATATAAGCACAAAATACACAAATATATTAATATACAAGTACAAAATGCACAAATATTATGGTGATTGATTTCGGTGAATCACCTTCCTCAGACCAGAGGGATTCACAAAAGAATGGAAAATGGTGTTCAACAACTCAATTTATAGGCCTATGATCACGTGACCCCATTGGCTGGAATCGTCAAAATGGTGGCTGCTGTATTATGGTGTTATCGATCACCATAATATGTGTGCATTTTGTACTTGTATTGTAATAAGTTAGTGTAATAAGTTAGTGTTGTTTATATTTGTGCATTTGTGCTTATATTGTAATAAATTTGTGTTATGTGACGTTTACTTGTACTGTATATATACCAACACGTATTATGCTAATTAAAAAACTATTTGAACACAATTTTTACGCTGTAGCCTCTTATCTACCTCCAGCAATAGAAACGTTGTAATCAAACATTGATTTCACAACTAGAAATAAAATTATAGTTTACAAGTTTTCACGTCTCTTAATACAATATTATATAAAAATAATTATCATAACACTATTTATTTTATATTCCATGCAAATATATTTGAACGCTATACAAACATACATTATTTAATTTAGTAAAAATGTATCTAAAAAAATAATCCAACATATTTTTATGTTATATTGATTTAATAACTAAACAGGGAATTACTTTTAAAACTGTTGGCCTATTTTTCTTGCTATGCTACGTATTCTCCCATTATTACAAAAGGATAGGCTATATATTTTGTTAACTTTGTTGTGTCAATTACCTATACTTACGTCTATTACTAGGAACTGTGCGGGGAACTTATTTAGATGAAATAACAGGGAGAACCAGTACAGTGCAAGGTGAATATTACCGATAAAATCTTATATTATAGACCAGCTATCTCACCTTCGCTATAAATAGGATTCAAGTCCTGGCTCTTAGAATATTCAGACACCAGGTCCTCCATAATCCTAGTTATTTTGTAAAATAAAAATTTTGAAAGATATAGAGTGGCGGAAAAAGTAATTCTGGTTTATACAAAAGAAATAAAACAATTCAGTAGTATATACTTTAAAAACGGATTAAACAGATAAATTTTATTAAATTCAAAATTATCTTTATTTCACAAAAACTACATGTAGAATAGTACAAAAATAACTTAACCTAATAAACAATAAATTAAACTGTCTACTTTATGTAAACTAAAATACTTTGCAATAAAATAAATTGCTAGTAGAAATAAAATAAATTTACTAATTTTTAAAGCAAGTTCAAACAAATCTTTTTATATTTCTTAATTATTATTGCATTTATTTTGTCAACGGAACGGAATATAACAAACTGAAAACATACAAGGTTTCACATAGTTACACCGAATGCCGTACTTTGGTCATTACGTTAATTGCCAACATGTTTGCTACAAATGGTCCCAATTAGAGAACACGATCCTTAATCACTTTGGATTGTTAAAACTAGATATAAGTAAATAATTGGTAAGCTATTATTTAAAAACAAGGGTTAATCAGTATTATCAAATATTAAGCAGAGAAAATAAACGGTTAAATTATTATCATCTCCTTCCTTTTCAAGCTGATAAATGGAAACATCGACTGTCCTGCTCTGCTCTCCAGGATTGAGATCAGGATTCCACGCATCACTAGGTCAACGGAGCTTTTCGTCCACAAACACCACCGTACCAACTACCTGAAGTTTGGACCTGTGGCAAAATTGCATCAACTTGGAAATTCCGTCCCTGCTGAAGTGGATTTCTTCATTCTTCAATGACAGTCTTAGCACTCTAAAACGGAAATGGATTGCCTCTACAACATAGGACTTTCCACAATGCAACCTACCTAGCACACCTCCCTAGTTACCTCCACACTTGTTACCCACTTTTACCACACACACACACACAAACGCACGCTGGCACACATACGCACATTGTCTACAATACTTAAACGCTACGCATGTTAATGCAGCTTAAGCAACCCTTATTTTGTTGTTGTGTTATTTGTTTATTTTATCTATTTATTATATAATTTATCACTATTGTTAATCACACTTTATTGTTGTTATTTTTTAAATTGATATTACTGTTATTTGATATTATTTCATTCCTCTTAATTTATTGTTGTTACATATTCTTACCGATTATGGCTGTTTACTTTTTGTTTAATTACTTTTGGGTTCTTATCTACAGGCAAACGTTGGAATTGTTACTTTAAGATATTATTATTCTTAGTCATAGCACTTTTTAGCTTGTTTTTCTGTTGATACTATTACTCAATTATTATATTTCTTTGCACTTTTTACTAAATTGTACCACTATGTCTTTCTTGTATTATTGTATTATTGTTTTTGTCTGTCATCAAATTTATGTATATAATGGCATTGCCGTTGAAATAAATAAATAAAAAAATAAATAATTAAATAAATAAATAAATCATTTATTTCATCATAAGAAAATAAATTTGCTTCTAAAACAATGATTTAATTTTTTCGAGCACTATTAACAAATTTATATTTTAGTTTTCCTTGCCAACTTTACATAGAAATATATATTTACTCCAAAATTCCCTCAGCATTTACTTAAAATACAATATTTACTAAACGTTTATGTTATGAACTTACATTAAATAGGCTTCAGTAAAGATGGTACCACAGGATATATTATAAACTAATCATTAAAAGTTATTGTAATAAATCATTAAAAGTCTCATATAAGACCTCTAATAAACTTAATAAACATTTAAACACCCAAAAATACAGACATTTATAAGATAAACTGTTCTGATTGTCCAAAGTTTTACATTGGCCAAACAGGTCGTTTTTTTAAAAAAACGTTTCTCTGAACAACTTCCTAAACAATCAACAAGTCAGAAATCAAAAGTTTCTGAACAATTATCCTCCAATATACATAATATTGACGGTTTAGAAAACAATTTAGAAATTTTATATAAATGCAATAATTCACATTTTATGACTACAATAGAAGAACTGCATATTTCCAATGCTTTCAGATCTGATCCAAGTAATATTTTGAATGACAAATTAAAATACAAGTCCAACGTACTGTTCAACCGAATAAACAACTTGCAGTCACAAAAAAAGAACATTAATACAGTTAAAGTGCAAGGTCAACAAGTAGGAGTAGGGTAACATGTTTCAGTTCGTTTTCTGCTCATTAGTCATCAGTTGGTGTCTATCGCCGGCCAGCAAATGTATTGTACTCGTTTTTTATTATGTTTAAATGTTTTAATGTTTTTAATTTTATGGTTTATTGTTTTAAACAGTGACGTTTTTGGAAGCCTGATGATGACGCTTTATATGCTTCGAAATGTACATAGCAGTAATGTAATTGAAGAACTGTTACGACAGAAAAAGGTAACCTAAACCATTATTATTTCTGTAATATAAAACAAATAATAAGGTTAACGTACCTTTTGTCGTCTTCAGCTACAAAATCCTATTTATTGGATTACCGGTTTCATAGTTAAAACTCCATGTTCACATCCATTGTACGTTGTCTAGTCACATTAAAAACACTATACAAAAATTAAATATTTACAAAAATAAAAATAATAAAACACATGATAACACTGCCGGTTGGTATGATGGTTAGATCCGGATTAAGCGTGCAGTTGGAACGATGTTATCCAATGATTACTTGACTTTGAACAATTTTATTTCTATCTGGCCGTCTGTCTTCTTTCATTGGTTGATTCAAATTTGTAATCAGATCAAATAAAACATTTGTATATTTTAGGATATTTGTATATTTAATAACAATAGTTTAAATGTCCTTGACCTTAACCTAAAGAAACACATTAAAACCATTACATACTCTATAAACAGAAAGCCAACAGCCACCGACCATACAATCCATGCCTCGTCATACCATCCTTATTCATATAAATTATCAGCATACAGAAGTATGGTTAACAGATTATTGAAAGTTCCACTTACCACAGAAGATTATGCCAAAGAATTAAATATTATAAAATGCATAGCGGTGCTAATGGTTATGACATTAAAATGGTTGGTGACCTAGTTAATAAAATTAAAAATAAAAAAGTTCTCGATTTCAGAAAACCCCAAGCAAAAGTACATATCAATAGAATATGTTGAACATTTATATTTCACTTTGAAATCACAACTAAAAAAAGAAAATGTCACTTTAGCTTGTAAACAATCTAATAAATTAGGAAAACTATTAAATGTCCGAAATAAACCCAATCCTATTGCCTTAGATACCACTGGCACATATAAAATCAAATGTTCAGATTGTCCGAGTATTTAAATAGGACAGACAGGCTTTCAAAAAGTTCAGTGCTTTCAAAAAGCGTTTCAATGAACACCTACCTAAAAACGTTAATACGCCTCAAACATCTCGTTTTGCTAAACATTTAGTTAACAACAATCATAACATTATGGACATTGACACCAACCTAGATGTTCTCCATAAATGTAATAAAGGTGCGACAGTGAATACTCTAGAGAATTATGAAATATATAAAGCCATAATAAGCAACCCAACTACTGTGCTTAATGAAAAATTTAAATTCTCTACCAATGTTTTATTTGATCGGATTACAAATTTGAATCTACCAATGAAAGAAGACAGACGGCCGGATATAAATAAAATTTTTCAAAGTCAAGTGAGCATTGGATAACATCGTTCCAGCTGCACGCTTAATCCGGATCTAACCATCATACCAACCGGCAGTGTTATCATGTGTTTTGTTATTTTTATTTTTGTAAATATTTAATTTTTGTATAATGTTTTAATATGACTTTTGACAACGTACAATGGATGTAAACATGGAGTTTTTACTCTGAAACCGGTTATTCAATAAATAGGATTTTGTAGCTGAAGACGACAAAAGGTACGTTAATCTTATTATTTGTTAAATATATCAGCTCAGGAGGCTTTCAGAATGAATGTAATATAACAGTTCTGGAGGCTAATAAAACAAAATAAATAAATATTTTTTTAACTAAAATTGTTTGTCATGTAATAAAATACCACAATATAGTACCATATTAAATGTACTACAAACATAAAATATTTCTTCAATAGGATCTCGATATTGTCCCTTTATTTATTTAAAATACAAAGAATAGTATATATGATGCTGATAGCCAGCAAAAGGATCAATGTAGCGTGGCTGGAAGAGAAGTTTTATAAATATTGTACGAAGTTGATTCTGCTTTTACTGGACTTATAAAGTATTAACTTTCGTATTTACATGAAGTGGTGACGTCGTTTCTCATCTCTACCATCATATTTACATGAAGTGGTGACGTCTTTTCTCATCTCTACCATCATATTTACATGAAGTGGTGACGTCTTTTCTCATCTCTACCATCATATTTATAAAGAAACAGTTTTTATGTTAAAATGATTTCCGTTTCATAATTTCACGTACTAAAAATGTTGTGTTTAGGGGAATTTTATATTGATTGTTTTGATATATCAAAGGAAATGTTCTGTACTTTATTATAAAACGCATTATAACATGTGAAAGTTAATCCATTAAGATAATATGTTTAATTTGTTCTTACACACATAACTCAAATGTATTTACTCAAGTTTTTTTTTTATGAATAATGATAATAGTTCAAGATTCCTTACAACATTACTTTTATCCTTTCCCTTTAGTAATTATGTAAGTTGAAAATAGATGCAATTTTGTATTAGGAGAGTTATAAAGCATTACAGACTCTCGTAGTTGGTTCAATCCCAGCTTCATGTGCTAAAGGTTGTCAGTTCGATCCTAATCAGAGTCAATACATTTTGAGAAGGATCAGCTGATAACCACCGGCTGTTCATTTGTCATTAATGACACTTTCTAAGGAATAGTCGGCCTTAGTTTGTAACAATGACTACATTCGCTCATCTACACTCATCACACTCATTCGAAATCCATATTCGCCCATATCTTGACGATTGGCGTCTTATGAATAAATAAATAAATAAATAATTTATTTACATACAATTCATTATTATCTTATAAAATACATGGCTTAAAATAGAATACCGGTTAAGTATATAGAACAGGTGGCTTTTCGATTTTTCTGCTGATTTTTTTCATAGTAGATACATACCTAAGAAACAAGAATATGACCGTTTTTTTCAACGGAAAAGTCGAACAATAAAAAACTGAGAAAAAAGGGAAATATATTTTTTTCCCGAAAATGTATTATTTTAGTTATTTGAAATCCTGCGAAACTTTCGTCTAATCATGAATATCACAAAAGCTATTCCCACGTTAACGCCTGAAGTGTACCGACCTCGTTAAGATTACTTTTTGTTAGGATATGGCTTGGTTGGATATTGATAGGGTAGATTATATTGGCTTTGTTTAGGTTAGGTTTGGTAACGTTATGTTAGGTATTTGATGTTAGGTACTGATATTTCTCAGTGCTATATAGTTAGGAATATTACTTCCAAACTGTAAAAAATGAGTCAAATTATTCTTTAAAATACTACGGTATTATATCACTGCCTAAATAATGTGCTCTACTGAACTATGTACTGAATAGTTGGTTTTCAATATGGTAGATAAATTAAGGTTAGTGAATATTTATATAAAAAATTATTTCGAATGCAATAACAGGTATGTTATTAATTTACGCGAATATGTCATATTAATTATATTTTGTATTATATATATTCATAACTAAAACATATTATTTATGTTATGAGGACAATCCACGAATTGAGTTAAAATTCAATATTAATTAAATTCAATATCTTCAAACTGATACCTGTAATATTAAACTGCTGAGTAAGCTTGGTGGGCACAGTGTTTGGCAAAACCAATAACATGGTTCAGAATGCAAGAGTAGCAAGTACACTTTTGGACACATAACACCCGTTTAAAAATGGTATAAATTTATTCTTATATTAACTGCAAACTATAACAAAGATATCTAACAATGAAATATAATCAGCTGATGTAATTCAAACAACATGATTTATGATTATTGTTAGTAATAATGAATCCATATCTCACTGTAATCAATCGAAACGTATTGATAAAACAATTGGATTAAAAATCATAGAAATATAATATTATTAATATATAGAGTTTTGCTGGGTTTAAGTTACATGCGTATTTTGACTATTAATCTTTTAGATCTGATAATTCTTAAAAAAAAGGTACATAATTTTTAATATAAAAACTATTCTTTTAATTATAGATATATATTAAAGATATTTCATTATGATAAAATTAGTTGATATCTCAAATTGCTATTTGCTAGAGAGATTAAAAAAGACATAGCAATGTAATATCAATTTATTAAATAATAAATGATTTTGAATTTGGAATAGAACCAAATTATTTCACCAAAATTTAATAGGGGCCTATTTCCCTACGTGAATTTATAGATAAGAACCCCACTTTAGCACTAACCTGGGAACTGTCTGCTTATAGGTGACTTATGAACCACCACCAGACAGAGCTAATCACTCAAGAAACGAATAGCCACACTCAATGTTGCGTGACGCTATTTGTTAAGGCCACTGGTAGCTCATATAATGATTGATGTTGCTTGGTTTACATTTCTTTCATATTCAGATTATTGGTGTCGTGACACAGCATTGTGACCTGAAGAAGAAAAATACAAAATAGGAAGCCCTGCTAATGAGTTTGACCCGTAATGTTACATGTGAGCAACTTGCTGGTTCTATGAATTACTTTTAGGATATGTTATGAGAGCTGAGCTCAGTCGGCATCCAATGAGAAACACAACATAACTCATTGAATTAAGGCTCTCCTTAAGAGTTATTTGTCATTTTAGTTTTATGCTGTAAACTAGTTTATTCTTTGCTATATTCCATCAATATAGCTACCTACCATACTTAAAAGAAAAGTCGAAATTGTCTGATCCCATTTTTTATTTCTTTTATTTTGTAGCCTGTTTCATTTATAAGATACTGTACCAGCATGAAAACATAATTAAAACAATATCATTAAAATAATATAAGTTGTTATTTAAAATTAGCTGCATTTGCCTATGAAAGACCAACAAAGATATCAATACAAAGACATTTCAGACAATTTCATATTATTTTATTTGAAAGTACTAGTACAATACTATAGGGATAATGGTTTACATGACGAATGAAAAACATACTATGTATGTTACTAAATTAAAACCAAGAAATATATAAAATTAAATCCTTTCACTTTAATTATCATAAACATATTTAAGAGCAATTAAATTTTGTATAAATTAAATCTGGGAAATTAAAATATTACCTTTGTTCATTAACTTGATGTTGCATAAGTGTGTCAGGAATGACATATACAGGGTGAGTCTCTACTGACACCATTAAATTTACCTGTTTGTTGTACTCACAAAAAGGAACAAAAACGTCCCCATTAACCTGTGTCCGATTCTCAACCGTTTGGCTGTAAGGGCTCATATTGTGTATTTTTAAAATTACTTGACATTAACTCACTGATTGAGCTACAAAACCCAAAGCAAAACACATACCAGATTTTTATCAATACCATTGAAAAGATCGTTAAGTTTTCTATAAATTTCAATCATTTTGCAAGCAAACGTAAATAAAAACTAGATTTCCTAGAGGAAGTTTATTAAAAAAATATGTAACATGTATTTTTATCCAATTGTTTAAGACCTCATATTAGCACATAAATGTAGTCTAATTTAATGTAAAGTTAAGTAGAAAACTTCTCTCATTAATAAGCTTGGAATAGATGTATAATTTAATTGGGTTGAATATCATGAAACCAAAAATAACACCTAAAATATTTCATAAAACATGGTTTATTCGTTTGCATTTAACTACCAAACTCAACCTGTGCCTGTTTTTTGTTTTGCATGTAACTTCTATAATGAGCTGATTGGACTATTATTTCCAATCCGCTGTTACACTTTTATTATTATTCTGTACCTGAAATCAGCTGTTGTAATAATTACCCCATTTTGAACAATAGTTACTTATATTAGTCTGTGAAAACACAAATCATCTTCTTTGGACAATTTGGAAATATTTATTTTTACTTTTATACTTAAGCATAATTAGCTTAAAATTAGTGCGGGTATTAGCATTTGTTCTATTGTGTCACAGAGAATTGTAACAGGTCCACCAAATTGATAGATAAATTAATTAATTTAAATAAATAATAAATTATTACGTAAAAGGAAGGGATATATTTAATGGGAATAAACCACGAAGGTTCAAATAATGTTAGAGAATTGTTGCAAACCAGATAGGAGAAGAACAGAAATATCTGTTCTTCACAGGATACAAAACTGCCTTTGTTATCAAGCGAGACATGTGTGGGCTTTTTCCCAGAAATTATCAGGAAACAGATGGGGACAAGTCTGAGTGTCGCCAGTCGAAATGATGAGCGTAAGAGGGAGGGATAGAAGTCCCAAATTCTCCCAGTAGAGGCAGCACCTTACAGAAGGAAACGATTCGAAATAACAAAGTACAAGGAGCAAGGGGGTACGTGATTGGCTAACCAAAAAGGAGAGAGGGGAAGGACCACGAGGTCGAAGGATGGAAGTTAGGCGTAGGACTCTTTCACTTTCTTTCAAGATCTATCAAGTGCAACAAGTTGTGGTCCTCAGGACACCAACTTGTCCATAAATTATAAATGTTACATCATTTCATTAATGTAAAATACATAACTGTTTTATAAGTTATTTGAGTGCGGGTTAGAGTCAATACATGAAAATGTACCAGTCTAGACGTCGTCAGTTGATTTGACTACAAGAACACTACTCCCTCAGATAAGTTAAATCTTAAGTATGTTATAAAAAGTGACCCATAATGTCTTTTTTAGTAATTTGATTAAAATCAAAAATTTTATATTAAGATAACATTGTCAGAAAACCAGTAGAGTAAATTTTAAAATCAAATGTGAATAAATTGATGTTAAAAAAGTAAAGCTTGGTTTGTTGTACTATATAGTTCCACCGATTTACCCGAAACAGACCCTGAGATACTTTTAAAAAATAAAACAATCATGCTCTAAAATAAATTAAAATATATTTTTTATTGTTTAAAAAATAAAAAGACAAAGAATGATTAAAGTAATGTATTAACCTCATCAAGGTAACATATCACTGAATGTCACCCAAAATAGTGACTAATCATTGAAAATCAATTATTATAATTTAATTAATTTCATTAAATTAATTACAGATTTTAAATCAGAGTAACATCAAAAAGCACGTTGTCACAGATTGGAGCGATAACGGGAGGCTGTTGTTACAGATTGGCGCCCAACGTGGGGCTGTATGATGCAAGAAATGAAGTAAATATATTTAAATATATTAAAAAAAAAAAAAAAAAAAAAAAAAATGTTTTATAAAAATAAGAATATATTCATTGTGTAATTTAAATTCAAAATTCAATTGAGTAAAAGAAAAAATTGTTTAAAATAATATTTTGAATTTATAAAAAAAAAAATAATCATGGATGAAGTAGACGTAGTAGAAAACACGGAGGTCGACTCCGATGACTCAGATACATCTTTAAGTATCTTAAAAGAACTCAAAATAAATAAAAATAAATGTGATGAAGCTAGGCCAGAATCAAGTAGGGAAGACACATTGTCCAGTATAATGGACATGTTAGTAAAAATGAATGTAAACATAGTAGATATGAACACTAAATATAATAATCTAGAGATTAAACTAGATGAGAGATTAAATATAACAGAGGCTAAGTTAGAAGCTAAATTTGATGAAATTAGCAACAGATTAGACCAAACTGAGGTTAAAATTAATGAAATAAACATTAACCTAGAAACTAAACTTAGAGAAATAAATAATGAGTTTAAGAGAGGTATAAATCAAATTGAAAATAAAGTAGATAGACAAGTAGAACAAATAAAAACAGATTGCACTGAAGAAATTAAAATTCAAGAAAACAAAATCAGGGATGAAATGAATAATAAAAGAACAGATAGTAAAAATAAATGAGGTAGAGAATAAATTGAGTGAAATAAATAAAACATTGTTAGACAAATATATTGAGCTAAATGTTAAACTAACTAATGTGATTGTTGAAGTAGACAATCAAATAATCAAAGTAAATGACAAAATAGAAGAACAGATAGGTTATCTAAATACTATCATAGACAATAAAATAGAGAAAGCTATCACCCTAAATAACACTAATTTAGAAAGTAAAATAAATGAATTTAAAGATCATATAAATAAAGAAATAAAAATGATTAATGACCAAACTAAGAGAACTTAAATAAATAGAGACAGATCTGTAGTAAGAGACAGTAGTAATAATACACACATAGATGATGTAGACATATCACTAAATAAAATCATTATTGATGACAATAAAAATAAGACTACACAAAACACTACAAACAATAAAACAATCTCTAGCACCAGTGCGGAACTATATTTAGTAGATTTCTATCCGGACTCAAACAAATGTCATCCGATGACATTTATTAAATTTGCTAGAAAATTTGTAGATCTGTCAGAGGATCAATGGGATTGTCAAATTTTATTTCTCATGAAACACTTAAAAGGGGAGGCTAGTGTATGGATTAGGAATCGACTTGACAAATGGAACAACTTTCTTGAATTCGAAAGCGAATTCAGAAATAAATATTGGGGCATTGATAAGCAGAAAGAATTTGAAAACAAATTAATGGGGGGGGGGGGCACCTATGATGCTAACAGAGATGATATGGTAAATTACATCATGGAATATTACAACATATCATGTTTTCTAGACCACAAGCTGAACATGAACACTTTTCTTAGTTTCATATCATGACACCTACCAATAGGAATTAGTGCATCAGTTGCAACAGCCAACAACATACAAAGTGGAGATGACTTAGAAAACTATTTAAAACAACTAAACCATGTAGGAAAAAATCAGTTTGAATCCAATAATAGACCACCAAGGAGATCATATGAAAACAATAACAAACAAGCAACAATCAATAATAACCATAGTGAAGTTAGAGAAAACAAAGAGGTTTTTAGACATAGAGAAAATAATAGTGATAGACGAGGGAATTATCGAGGTAATTTTAGGGGGAATTATAGAGGCTCAAATAGAGGACAAAGCAGTAATTATCATAATAGCAGAGAAGATGTCAGAAATGAATGACAACTACAGCAAGGCACAAACACACGTAGGCCTAGGGAAAGTAAACAATATCAGTGTAACATAGAACAAATAGTGGAGAAACCAATATATTTAAATTATGAGCTAGCAGGTGATAGTCAATTAAGTAGGTTCGCTCAAAACATATTAAATAAAACTCCAGTGTTTGTATCAAATAAAAGAAGAGTAGGACTGTGTGTCAGTGGCCAAAATATTCCTGAATTAAAAAATGAATTCAACTTAAATAAGGATACCCTAAATGACAAACTTATTATTATGATAGGGACTAATGACTTCTTACAAGGAATACCAACCAAGTATATTATAAATGAATATAAAAGCATGATAGAAGAGTTAGTTAGTTGGAAAAAAGAATTAATTCTTTTAACTTTACCACCAATACCAAGACTTGCTAAAAGTGATTCTTTTCATTTTCACAAGCTAAATGTGTTTAATGACTTTATAACCTCTCTAAATAATGATAAAAACATTAGGGTAATAAACATATCTAATGCATTCATGGACAGAGAATTTAAAAATAGATGTAACATGGACTTATTTGAAAAGGAGATTTTCTCAAAGGGCCGTAAAAAACCTGACCTTGTGCATCTAAATAAAAAAGGATTTTGTATTATTCAAGGGATAATAAATAACTTTGTGAAACAAATAAAATCAGATCAAGAAAATAAAATCAAAGTAAATACTAATGAAATATTTTTACATGAGGATCTAAATAATGAACTAACAAATGAAAATAATTTTCATGAAATGCCTATTAAAGGGTTAACTCATTTCCTCCCAGAAATAAATGTAAAAATTGGCCATAAAGAATACAGATGTATAGTAGACTCAGGATCAGAGGGGACAATTATTAGTCAGGACATTTATGAAGACATAAAAAACAATGTAGACTATCAAATACCTCAATTACCAGTTAGCAATTTACAAATTATAGGAGTGACTGGGGTTAGGTCAAAGAAAATAAACTATCAAGTACAAATAGATTTTGAAATAAATAGTCAAATTATCCCAATAACATGTTTAGTAGTGAAAGAGATTCAGGCAGGAATCATTTTAGGATGTGACTGTTTTATTGAAAAGTTAGCTAAAATAGATTTTGAAAGGAAGTGTTTAAAAATCACAATAGATGATAAAAAATTAATAATACCATTTGCCCCTAGAAACAAATTAAATATGGTAAATGGATTAAGAATAATACAAGTAGGACACATTACATATGATAAAGATGAACAAGAACTGAATAAAATAACTGATTATTTAATGAATAGGCTAGATGAAACAAATGTTAAGGTAAAAGAAATGAATGTTAACATGATAAAGTTAAACAAAGAAGCTAATATGAGATTAAATTTGCTGTTGAATATGAATAACAACATTAATACTAAACTTGAGGAAATTAATGTTAGGTTAGACAGAACAAGTTTTGAGATGAAAGGAGTAAGTAATGATGTGATAAAGTTAAATAATGAAAATAATATGAAAGCAAGTGAACCCATAAAAAATGTTAATGATAGGATGAGCCATATTAAAGACAATTTTGTCAATAAAACAAAAAGAGTAAAAGTAGACTTTGATGTAGAAAGTGAATTGAAGAAAAATAGTAGGCCTAGAGTAAACAATGAAGTAAGAGAACAGATAGGTCATCTACAAAACAATGTGCTAGATGATAAAATAGAAAAAATAGAGAAGGCTTTGGCAGTATGTAACACTAACCGTGAAGACAAAATAAATGAATTTAACTGTCAGGAGAATGCCAAACTAAAAACAATCAGAAGTAGGCTAGAGGAATTAAATGAGTTCTTTAAGTTTGAAATGGAAGTCATAAATAAATATTGGGGCCTAAACAAACAAAAGGAAGTTGAAAATAATATGATGGGGGGTGAAAACTGTGATGTAAACAAGGAAGACTTTGTTAACTATGTGATGAGATACTATAATATCTCATGTTTCTCAAACTTTAAATATAAAAAGAAAAAAATTTAAACCAGTGCTCTCGGATAATCTCATTGACATTGAAAACTAAACTGTAAACTTAGCTGTTCAATAAAAAATACCTAAAGATAGAAATAATAATAAATAAATGATAGTTGAAACAAAGTAATTTTAATGATAGGGGGGTTATATAAAAATAAATAAAGAAAGTGTAGAGATGATTATTAAATGAGGAAATACTTAAAAGATATCACAATAATAAATACATGATAGTTTAAAGAATATGACATTAATAATAATATGAGAATTGTTTAAAAGAAAAATAAACTGTAAGGGTAAATGTTTAAAGAAAAATGCTTAAAGATGTCATTTAATAATAAACAAATAATAGACCTAGTTGAAGAATGGTAATATTGACAGTAATGAGAATTGTGATTGAATAGGAGATTTAAATATAACATTGAAATAATATGACATTCATGCTAAACTAAGATGATGTAAAGAAAATAATGGTAATATTTTGTTACTACTGAATGTAACAAGGATGATAATATACAATGAATATAACACTAATAATAAAATGATATTTATGTGAGATTAAAATAATGATAAAAGAATATTCTTTACAATACTGTGTTATTGTAACTTGTTTATACTTACATTGAAATGACTAAATGAATGTAACACAAATGATAATAGGATACTGATATGAGACCAAGCTGATTTAGGGAGATTCTTTAAACTACCCTGTTAATATAACTTGTTTATGTCCATATTTTAAATACAACATTGGTAGAATGTGCCATGGATGTTAGATTAAAATGTATCAAGATTTTTAAAACACTTTGTATTTACAAACTGTTTGTTTATAATGAATATTACTCAAACAACAATATGATATGATTTAAGGATGTGTTTAACTAATATGATTGAAGGAGATTTTTAAGAAATATTTTATTACAATAACTTGTTTATGTTTATACTTAATATAATTAGGTAAATATGATTCTAATGTTGAATATAATGATTGACTTAAAATGAAATGATGTAGAAGAGATTAATATGACACATGATTGTTATAAATTGTGTATGATAATTCTGATAATGACTCAATAATATGTATTGTATGTACTTTGATAAACTTACATGACATGATTCAAAGATATGTTTGACTAAGATGTAAAGGAGATTCTTTATAGTACTTTTTAATGCAACTTGTGTATGTTGATGTTGAAATAACTCAAGTATGTACATTGTATGTGCTATTATAGATGTTTATGATGTTTAATCATCATAAGAATTTTATGAAGGGAGAATAGCCAGTGGTTAATAGCAGTACGATTCGATCCTAATTACAACTAGCCACTTTCCAAATTCAAAATTCTTTAACGCCAAGTACTCTATTAATCACACAATGGCACAGTTTGTTAGTTTTAGGTGTCCGTTAACCTTGACAAGAGAGTCTAAAGACAAAAAGCTTACAGTGATCTGTAGCATGGCAAACACCACTACCCAAGTCATGTTACAGACACCAATAGATTAGTAATTTTAAAATATAACATAGTAAAGGTAGATTGAGACATTGTAGATGTGTCATTATAATTTTGTTAATAAACTGTTGTACTGATATTGGTGCAAACAATGAGTAATAAAAATCACAGAGTAATGTGACTATAATGTAATGACAATGTTTGATGGTAATATATTGCAAATAAATTTTATTTTGTCATTGATGCAAATAATAAGTGATGGAATTTAAAAAGTTTCAATATGAGAAAAATATAATAGTAAACATGATTCAGTATAGCAATATCAATAATGAATAACCAGTAATGACTTGTTGAAAATTTTATAAACAAAATAATGACAAGTAACTTTAAATATGTCAGCTTGAAACATGAAAAGCAATATTAGTAAATGTACAAATAACTTAAAACACTGTGCACAAATAATGTGTGTGTAAAGATAAAAGATGATTAAATATGAGTTTGTTTAAATGTTTTATAAACAATTGTTTACTTCAATTAATTACAGATGCAATTAAAAACAGGCTATTGCTATAATTAACAGCCTGTAATTGAATTAAGTTATATGTATTATTTAATGGAAAAGGTAATCAAAGCAATTATGTGAATAAAAGGACTTTGTACTGAAACAAACTTCCAGTGAAACTAGTTGAGACAGTGGTGGGCATTATGAACAATAGTGAAACGACCATCAGGTAAGATGATCTTACCCGAGAACCAGTGACGACAAAGAACATTGTGTGAAAGATGGACACGCATGGACACGAGTGACAGTTGTGTCCCAGACGGGGGGTCCGGAGTAACGGCGCGCCTTGCAGATCCATGACGTGTGGAGCTGTCAGCCCAGGAGCACACCAGGTGGTGATGACTCATCCCATTGACGCGACACTGCCAACCCTCTACACACTAGAACACCAGCTCATGCTCGAGAGCAACAACTTGTGCATCAACCAGTTGGACACATAAGACAATCTTTGTTTTGTTATTCATAGTCTCTCGAGACCCATAGCCTTGTGAATCAGACAATTTCAGAACTTAATTTTGGTGTTCCAACATTTGAAACTTAAAATGAACATGAGTGCGAACCAGTGAAAAACTTTTCATGTGGACCATTTCCAGTTTTCAACCAATGAGTGACTTCTCATGATAAAGTGACTGCTTTATATACTACTAGTAATGGCTCAATGTAAAGCCAAAAGACAAGACAATGGTTCCCAAAATATTAAATAATGTTTCAATTTCATGAAATTTTTTCAAAATAAATTCTTGAAAAATATTTAAACAAAATATCATGTTTATATATTTTGAAATATAGCTATAATTAGCAAACAAATTGTAACTCATGAATAATAAAAATAAAAATATGACTAATACAAATAATGGAATAAAAAAAAAACAATAATAACAATTGTAGTGATTGACAATTTTATTATATTCTTGAATAATATGTAATATACAAATAATAATTTAAACTTTTTGAAATGATTGAAATTTTTGTTATAAATCATAAAATAATGAATAATAATAATAACTTGTATCAATGACAAAGACTAATATAATGTATCTGTTGTTTGGTAAAGAATAAGTCAAGCTATTCTTGTATAAATATAGGAGTTGATAAACTATTGATTGGACTTAATAATTATTGTTTAAATAATTTGGTAATTAATGATGTACAACTTTAAGAATTGATCATTTGTTTAATGATAAATAATATGTAAGATGTTTTAACGACCCATTAATCTAAAGATTAATGACAATTGTTAAGATTTGAAGTAGTAATATGAGAATGTATTAAATAAATTGATGGCTTGTTGATGACTGAAGATGTAGTTAAAGATTGTTTAATGATTGATCACTGACTGGATAATGAAAAGACTTGTTTAATGTATGATGATTTATTTGAGAATGTTGAAGATTGTGTAAGGACTGATGAATGATTTGATAATTTAAGATAGGTAAAGGATTGATAACAGATTACAGAATTTAAAGAAGGTTTAATGGGATGAAACAGGGCATAGAAATTTAAAGAAGGTTTAAAGGGCTGAGCATTTATTTAAAAATTGACAGGGTATTGACAAAGTGACTGACGATTGATAAGATGATTGATGAATTGTTGAATCAATGAATGATAACTCCTTTAAGAATTGATGAATTATATGATAGGTATTTGTGATTAGTAGTCATATGATTTTGATGATGATGTTGGAAGATGATAATTGTAAATGAGTTGAGGATTAATTAACTTTTGAATTGTGACTTAGTGATGGTTGATTTGTATTTTATTGATATTGATACATGATCTGTGTATCTTTGACTAATGATAATGTATTGTGGAATGAATCGTTGATTTTGACTGGGAACTTGTATAATTTTAGATGATGTATAAGAGTTAATTGATGATATTGAATTTATGAAGTACTGCTTTTGACTTGTGAATTTTGATTTGTGTATCATTGTTTTTGATTCATGATTATATGTGGATGAATGAATGATTCATTGTTAATTTATAATTTTTGAATTTTTTACTAACGATTTAAATAATTTGTTAATGAATACTGATCATTTAGTATTTAAAAGGAAATTATAACTTAGTGATTAATTAATTTTGATTAATGCTTGTAAAAAACTTGAGGATGTAGAGATTGTTGATGTATAAATTCCAATGTGTAGTGTATAGTTTTTGTTTGACAATTTTTAATTCATGACTGATGGAGTTTTTGATTGATAATGTATAATGATTAAATATAAACTAACTTTTTATGAACAACTATGTAAGATGAAATGAGCTGTCAAATTTTTGATTTACAAATTGTTGAATTGTTAGTCAACAATTATGATTTATTGAATTGTTGTTTGATAACTTTAATTTTTGAATTATTGACTTTTTGTTGACAACTATGTAGGATGTAATGGTCTATTGAATTTTTGATTCATAAATAATTGATTTGTAATTGATGACTTTGTGATTTGTTGAATTGTTATTCATTGAATTGTATTGATGATTTAAATAACTTATGTTGATAAATAGTGATTCTTGAATATATGCAAGGAAATAATGATATATTGTTCACATAATAGGTAATATGTAATTTGATATTGAATTGTATGTTAGTTAATAGGTCCAATTCACACTAGATATAATAAATAATGTAAAACTAAAACTTATCTGAGGAACAACTGACAATTTGGCGAATCATGTTTAAAATCAAGATTTTTTGACTCGCGTTACTCACACATCGCAAAAAATCGGGGGGTACTGTAACAGGTCCACCAAATTGATAGATGAATTAATTAATTTAAATAGATAATAAATTATTACGTAAAAGAAAGGGATATATTTAATGGGAATAAATAACGAAGGTTCAAATAATGTTGGAGAATTGTTGTAAGCCAGAGAGGAGAAGAACAGAAATATCTGTTCTTCACAGGATACAAAACTGCCTTTGTTATCAAGCGAGACATGTGTGGGCTTTTTCCCAGAAATTATCAGGAAACAGATGGGGACAAGTCTGAGTGTCGCCAGTCGAAATGATGAGTGTAAGAGGGAGGGATAGAAGTCCCAAACTCTCCAAGTAGAGGCAGCACCTTACAGATAGAAACGATTCGAAATAACAAAGTACAAGGAGCAAGGGGGTACGTGATTGGCTAACCAAAAAGAGAGAGGGGAAGGACCACGAGGTCGACGGATGGAAGTTAGACGTAGGACTCTTTCACTGTCTTTGAAGATCTATCAAGTGCAACAAGTTGTGGTCCTCAGGACACCAACTTGTCCATAAATTATAAATGTTACATCATTTCATTAATGTAAAATACATAACTGTTTTATAAGTTATTTGAGTGCGGGTTAGAGTCAATACATGAAAATGTACCAGTCTAGACGTCGTCAGTTGATTTGACTACAAGAACTTTACTCCCTCAGATAAGTTAAATCTTAAATATGTTGTAAAAAGTGACCCATAATGTCTTTTTTAGTAATTTGATTAAAATCAAAATTTTATATAGAGATAATATTGTGTCAAAACAAGTAGAGTAAATTTTTAAAATCAAATGTGAATAAATTGATGATAAAAAAGTAAAGCTTGTTTTGCTGTACTATATACTTCCACCGATTTACCCGTAACAGACCCTGAGATACTTTTAAAAAATAAAACAATCATGCTCTAAAATAAATTAAAATATATTTTTTATTGTTTAAAAAATAAAAAGACAAAGAATGATTAAAGTAATGTATTAACCTCATCAAGGTAACATATCACTGAATGTCACCCAAAATAGTGACTAATCATTGAAAATCAATTATTATAATTTAATTAATTTCGTTAAATTGATTACAGATTTTAAATTAGAGTAACATCAAAAAGCACGTTGTCACAGATTGGAGCGATAACGGGAGGCTGTTGTTACAGAATACATTCGTTGATTTCCAGAGAGAAGAATTCCTGATGTAAGAACATTTGTAAGGGTTCATAATTTTCTGTGTGAAACTGGTAGATTTCCTGTCAATGACCGCTCCATTGGTAACATCATACAAGATGTTGGGTTAGAGGAAGCTGTACTTGCCCAAGTCAAAAGAGATCCAAGAACAAGTACAAGAAGAATTGCTACTGAATGTGTAGTAAGTCAGTCGTTTGTGTCGAGACTCGTGCGTAAAAATCAAATACACCCAAACCACTTTACTCGTGTCCAGACAATTAAACCCAGAGACCCTCCTCTGAGACGTTAATTTTGTCAATGGGTTTTACAGCACGATAATGCAGATTTTCTTAAAACAATCTTGTGGACAGACGAATCTACATTTACACGAGACGGTGTTTTTAAATACTACAATGAACACTTCTATGACACTTAAAACCCACACCTTTTTCGTGAATCACGGAGCCAAACTAGGTTTAAGTTAAACGTGTGGGTTGAACTGATAGGGGACAAGCTGATAGGTCCCTACCTTGATCTCCCTACATCATTATATAATACCTTCAATTTCTAAATAATATCCTACCAGACCTCGTCGGCGCATTATTTTCCAGACAGATGGAGCACCACCACATTTCAACGTGTGCTGTTGCTTGGCCACCACGGTGGCCTGACATCAACTCTATTGATTACTACGTCTGGGGTTCTTTGAATTAAGAAGTGTACAGAAGTGCAGTGTACAAACAGCCAAAGAATTGAGCCATCGAATCGTGAGGGCTGTTACCCACCTTAGAAATGAAATCAATCTAAAGGCAAGTGTAAGGGAGTTGAGGAACCGAGTCCGTACCTGCATAAGGGAAAATGGTGGACATATTGAACACTTATTAAAGTAGTTTTTGTTATAATGAAGCATGATTATCTACGTATTACAGTTATTATGTTTATTATTACGTAAAAACTGAAAGTTTGTTTGTTAAATACAACCGAATAAACCATGTTTTATGAAACATTTTAGGTGTTATTTTTGGTTTCATGATATTCAACCCAATTAAATTATACATCTATTCCAATATTATTAGTGAGAGAAGTTTTCCACTTAACTTTACATTAAATTAGACTACATTTATGTGCTAATATGGGGTCTTAAACAATTGGATAAAAATACATGTTGCATATTTTTTTAAAAAACTTCCTCTAGGAAATCTAGTTTTTATTTACGTTTGCTAGCAAAATGATTGACATTTATAGAAAATTTAACGATCTTTTCAATGGTATTAATAAAAATCTGGTATGTGTTTTGCTTTGGGTTTTGTAGCTCAATCAGTGAGTTAATGTCAAGTAATTTTACAAACACGCAATATGAGCCCTTAAAGCCAAACGGTTGAGAATCGGACACAGGTTAATGGGGACTTTTTTGTTCCTTTTTGTGAGTACAACAAACAGGTAAATTTAATGGTGTCAGTAGAGACTCACCCTGTATATACTGTATATTTAGTTAGTGAAAAATGTCAGAAGGAGTCATTAAAACGTAGGTGGATAAAACAAAACATCATTACACATCAACAATTGGGTGATTTTAGATATTCAAAATAGTGATTATCACTTTAGTGTTTTAGACGACTTTTCATCTCATATCATAAACGATGGCTAAAAGGATTCACTACCAGCATTCTGTTGGTATTAGTTCCTAGTCGAATAAAGGAAATAGTGAATAACAAATTCAAAATAAATAATTGTTAAGGTTGAACATTATATTTTTCCTTTTTTATTCTTTGACTTTTTAGTATTAATATAACATATTCTTCTCCAAGCCTTTGTTAGGAGTAGGGATTTGAATAAGGTATTATTTGCAAATGAATATCGTTAAAGATAAGTTATTATATTATAGATTATAGTCGATTTTAAAAGATACCATATTTGCTATCTTATATTAAAAAGCTTAACAAGTATAAAAACATTTTTAATTAAATAAATTCTAATTACTCCAGGTATTAATGATATGATTTTATCTGAATGCATTAAAAAATTATATACTATGGTATTAATGATTTCTTCAAAACAAGTTAAAAAATGTATTATTCATTATGACATTTCATCCCCCAAGTAGTTAAAGTAGATCTTTACTGTCCTGGGTCTCATAAAACTTACCTTAATCTTCTCTATAAATAAATTTGTCAGAGATTTTTGTATAGCATTTAAAAAGATAAATCTGTAGTAATGTCCATAAATCTGTCAAACCAATAAAATTATTTATTTATTTATTTATTTTTTTTTATTTAAACATTCTCTACATAAAACATATATTTGGTGTACGATGGTGGAAAACATATAAATATAATTGATTTAACCCAGTTAGTGGTTGACCCTTTCGATAATTTGTCATATGATCTATATATTTTATTATGCCCTATAAAATGATTGGTGTATTAAAGGATTTATGTAATACCTATATTACCACGTTAAAAACAATTTTTTTATATTTATTTTTTTTTGTCAAATAAGAGAATTAAAAAAACTAATACATATCAATATAATTTAGAGTAATGTTGATATTAAACATACTTACGTGTTTAAGGCTGTGGTGCAATCATAACATGTACTCTTGTATAGCCTAATAATGTCCATGCGCAAGAATACATGTTGGTAGAATGTCGTACAGTACAAATAGCAATCACGCCGACATAGCGAACATCCAGTCCATTATTAAGTCAGCATTAATGGTGACAACAAACGTGATGACTTATTAAGTCAGACCAAATATTTATGAATACAGATGTGACATTTTTTCAGATTATATTTATTTATGAGTTACAGTATATAAATGCATGTATTGATTACTAGTAGTATTACATTTTATTAATATACTGTACTTGTATTGTCTATGAATTAAATCCTCTTTTGTATTAATAATTTTTTGAAATTTAAATATTTTACGGCATATTTGTAACTGTATAATCTATGTGGTTACTTTCAAAGTTTACACTCTTAGAACTTAAAAAACATAAAGTGCAAGTAAACGTCTCACAACTCATTTTTATTACAATATAAGCACAAAATGCACAAATATATTACAATACAAGTACAAAATACAGAAATATTATGGTGATCGATTTCGGTGAACCACGCTCACCTTCCTCAGACCAGAGGGATTCACGTGATTACTTGTATTGCAATTTATTTGTGTGTTTTGTACTTGTATTGTAATATACTTTAGTAGTGTGACGTTTACTTGTACTGTATATGTACAAACACGTATTTTGCTAATTAAAAAACTATTTTAAAACTTATCCTTTAATTGTAATGATGAAATATAGTTACTTCTTTTCTCCTTGTTTCTTTCTTATACTCTGCCTGTAAATGTACGGCAAAAATAACCATTACGTTACTGTAGATACGTTAAATGTGAATGACGTAGCATTGGATGCCTTCAGGGAGAGTGGGTTTGATCGTTAAGGGCCGTTAACCGTCGATGTCTGTAAGGCTGAGCCAGCCAAGAACACATCATGTAGCTTTACGTCAGGCTTTACACTTCTATGTGTGTGATTTGGTACTTTAATGTTTGTTTGTTGTATGAGTACCTATTTGTGATGAGATTTCCTACCAATAGTCAAAGAGTATCTTATCAGTTACAGATTTCTAGTAAAATGTTGTACTAATTAATTCCGCAAATCCCCAAGAGCATCTTAAGGTAAAGTGCTGTTTAGTGATGCAATATATTTCTAATGTGGAAATTATGCAGACATTATTAAACTCTCCAGTTTAATTTATATTTATTATGTTAAAGTATATTATTAGTGTAAACAATTTTTTCTTAACAGTCTAAAACCAACATATTTCTTATACTATGTATCAGCCAGTACGCATGACCAGATACATCACCGTTCAATTACTATCAACCAAAACATTTTAAATCAATTAATTCTGACTTAAGTGGTGTGTACTTTTCGAATACACTCTAAAGTGTACAGCCACAATTAATAAATAATATGCTTAAAACTTAGAGGTTAAATAAGTCAACGGTAAAGTTTCAGGGAAGCTTTCATTATGTGACTGAAGCAAAATTCAATATTCAAAAAGTTTTATTGCATAAAAAAACCAGTTCACATGCTATCACAATCGTCAAAATAAATAAATAATTAATGATACAAATTTTACTTGCTTATCGCTCAACAAAGTAAAACTGAACTTTTAAATTAATACTTATTGCATCTTATTAATGAACTTCTATAATCAATTGTCTACTTAATTGAATTTAATAATTACATATAGTACATTGTGTTATTAACGTATAACCACATAATTAAGTCATTTTAGGCTTTTTAACTCTGCCTCTGGTATTCTTTTACACTTAGTACTCAAGTACATTGTGTCAAGCCTTTGAAATGAGTTTAACCAAATAATACTCGTATTTAGGTTAAAAATATTTGTTTTTTTCCATCTAAAGCTAGTTCATATATTTGTCATTCTTTCTCTAGTGCGTTGATCATATTGACGTTTAAGTGTAGAGTACAAAGTTATTTATAAGGAAAATGCTTAAGAATATTTAAATCAAGCCTTGTAATTTACTATATTCATTGTTCAATCATAATGAATAACTATGCATAGTAGACAGTAAAAAAATGAAACATTAGGTTATGTAACTAGCGCTTATCAGTTTTATGTTAAACTTATATAGATGGATGTTTTACGTAACCTTAAGTAGCTATTTATAATAATATTACGTTTAGATGAAGTGAAGTAAATGTTTAAATAAAAACTTATAAATATAATTATAAACATATTTATTTTTCTAAAATGACAAACTAAGTCAATAAAATATAATTTTCAAATTAAGAATGGGATATTTTAATACCTGTGAGAACATTAGTTTGAGAAAAAAAGTCATGAAGTAAGTCTCAACGAGCTGTAAGCTACTTATATCACTATAACAAACTTCTCACTTAGTCTTACTTTAACATGACATACATGTTTTGGTCTATATTTACTTTAATGTAGATGTATTCAGTAGTTTATTCTATAATTAGTAACTTAACTATTTAATCAGACCGACAAATTTATCTCATGTGAAGAGTATTTATTTTACAGTTTTACTTATATTCTAATACCTAAATGCTATTTTTGTCATACTTTAATATTAAGCAGTGACAAAAAAGAGTAAAAATAACTACCCAGTATGAAATATGATTAATAATTTTTATTTATATCATATAAACTATCTAAACGTGCAAGTTTAAAGAAATATTCATTTAATTATGAATATATATTGTTTATGATAAATATATTTCAAAATTACATACTTGCAAAACTATCTTAATAAAATGAAAAACATAGTGCAAGATTAAACATAAAAAAGTGCGAAATAATTTTGGGGAGTTGGAAACATGATTATTTAGCCTAAAAGTTATTATATAATCCCCTTTTATTTGTAAAGGGTACCGTTGCAAATAATAAGTTATAAGTTAATTTATTTTATTACCCATTTAAAATATCTAGCTTAACAATATTTCAAAGTTTTATTTCATTTACAAAATAATATAGAAAACACTATTTGTAGCAAAATATACTTTAGTATATGGAAAACGCATAATCAAGTAAACGTGAATGTTTTATATAAAATACATCAATAGAATTCCTAAAAGAAAATAGCAATTTATTTATTATAATTAATAAACAATATGCAAATATAAACACAAACGTCATAATGGTAATTTTTATCATTATGTTTATGTAAATAATATTTATTTTGTTTGAATATCACTACGATAATATCATTTTTAAAACATTAACATTCCAAAAAACTCCATTACTTTTGTTGTTACTTATTTAATTCGATGGCATATATTGTATACATTAAAGTATTATGCGTGGTATAAGTTATATTTTATATTCAAGAGCAATGTGGAAGTAATGTTTGTTTTTACTAAGAAAAGTAAAAAGAACAATAAGAACATTATAGTGCAGAACAATTACAATGTAATTCTTTATTTTACGTTCCTGTGGGGATTTAAAATTGGGTTTGTAATTCCTTATTGCAGAAACAACAAATTAATTTCAGCCTATATGTATATATGCTGAAATAAAGTTGTTGTTTCTGCAATAGGCTGAAATTAAGTTGTTGTTTCTGCAATAAGGAATTTTTGCATGGCTTTTTGTATTTCTATTTGTATGGCTAGTTACAACTATTAAAAAAGGATTGGTCTAAGATTACGCACTTTATTTACGATAACGTTACTCAGTTAAATAACCTATTATTTACTACAATCACATTACCAAGCAAATAATTTAGTATAGCTATGTTTGTATTGCTATAATTCAATGTTCTGTGATATAAAAATATACATTTCCTTATTTCTTTTTGTACTTAAATTGCTAAGATACTGATTATTTTACTTTAAAATCTATAGTTTTGTGTGTTAGCTAAATAATTTAAATGACGCTTATATTACTATTGGATAATCTTTTACAATATGTAACTGAGCATAATAATTTTAAATTATAGGATGATTTAAGTAAAAAAGTTGTTTTTTTACATAAAATATGTTATGCGTTCATGTCTAGATTGTATTAATTACCATATTATGGATATTAATCTAATTTACAAGATATTTTGACGAGATGTATTCCTGAAGATAACATCAAATGTCGTATTCTAACCCAATAACGATCAAAGTAAAACTAATTTGATAACAGTAATTAGGACAATTATTAGTAGAAGGGTTAGATTATGACATTATTTAGTTCTTACTGTGAGAAAAATTAATTTTCAAAATACCTTATACATTTTATTAAAATGTCATAAGATGTTATATATTTTATAATACAATCTATGCTTCAAAGCATAACCAACTTCATAGTTTTATTTAAAATAATAAATATCTTGAAATAATTGCTGCGAAAAAATGTTTTGTGACTTTGAACATTCCTATCATAAAATAATTTTATATTATTTGAACTTGTCAAGGGTTACAACCGTTACTATACCAAAGTAACTGTTTGTAGTATAGTAAATCTTTATGACACAAACAAGGCCTCTTAACATAGTTTTGTATCTCTCTATCGTATACAATTAATTGCATTCAAACTCAAAACACTGAATAAACGTAAAGATTTTACGCTCATAAAATTTGGCGTTATTTGAAAACTTGTAAATGAAATCTTTCTTAGACATTATGTAATGTGTATTGTACGGGTTTAAGGTATTCATTTCTTTCTCTAACAAAATAATTTGTGTATGTGAAAATATTTCATTATAAGCATACTATATACTGCAGTATTTACATAAATATAACAAATCCGCATTAACAATTTATCTACGTTTATTATATAATTAAAAATATAATTTCTTATTATCATTGTAATGAAATATAGGCAGTTTCAGTTTAGAATAGTTGCATGCTATCCTTTTCTATAGTTATGATACATGCAAAAATATTAAACTATTTCCTAAACTATACATATATTATTACCACTTATTTTTGTTACATTAGTTTTATGTTTATTTAATAAGGTAAATTTTCTTATTACGTGATTTTAAGATAATATGACATTTATTTTTTTATAACCACTTTTGTAACAATATCATTAAATACTTTTAACTTTTGTTTAAGGGATCAAACACTTAACGTAATAGTAAAGACTGTACTTTAATTATATTGTTGGTAAGGGTATTCTTCCTATGAATTTCTGTATTTTTTTTTAAATACACTTACTTAAATTAAAAAAGGTTAATAATGTATTAATGCTCTCTCTCTCTCTCTCTCTCTCTCTCTCTCTCTCCCTCTCTCTCTCTCTCTCCCCTCTCTCTCCCCCCCTCTCTCTCTCCCTCTCTCTCTCTCTCTCTCTCTCTCTCTCTCTCTCTCTCTCTCTCTCTCTCTCTCTCTCTCTCTCTCTCTCTCTCTCTCTCTCTCTCTCTCTCTCTCTCTCTCTCTGTTTGTGTATTATACTGTCTATACGTTTTAAGGAATCACAAGGAATAACATTTCGATGTTTAAGAAAAAAATATTGCAAATAATATTTGACGTAGTTTAAAAATTGTATAGCTAGCAATAACTACATTTATATTATAAAATATTGGTGACAAAATAAATATTCTAAGTATTATAAAACATCGAGGCTTAACACACATAGCGAGTGTGACTATGCAAAAACTCAACATAGAGCTTTATTCTACCATCCCAAGTGGGGCTTTTTATTTTATTACTTTTTGTTTTTACTAAATCTTTTTTTTAAATGCTGCTACTCTCATTATGTTCAACATCACATTCCTTTGTATCCTTTCTATGAAACAAATACCATTTAATGATATCACTGGAGTCAAATGCTTACTTGTTTCATTACTTTTTAATATAAGAATATTGTCATAAGAAATATCAATGTAGTTCAACGTATTTATTTCTTAAAAGTCAAATGTAATTGACAATTGGCATATAAACTTTTTTTTAATTTGGTAATGCACGGGTTCTTCCTCATTATATTAAATAAAACAAAGGGTTGTTTGTGTCTCACATCTTACCCTTTTAATATTTTACCAACCGTGTCAGTTCCCGCTGTACTTTACAATGTTGCATTACTGATGTTGCACTCTAGACGGTAGAACTGAGTGTATTGTCAACATCCCCTTATATATTTTACCAACCGTGTCAGTTCCCGCTGTACTTTACAATGTTGCATTACTGATGTTGCACTCTAGACGGTAGAACTGAGTGTATTGTAAACATCCCTTTATATATTTTCAAATGTTTCTTCAGCTTTCTATTATATATATATATATATATATATATATATATATATATATATATATTTATTTATATCAATATGTTATAGTAACATAAATTTCTAATGCATTAAAATACTCTTGTTTTCTAATTTTATATCATTTTTAAATCTATATATTAAAAACCCCTACCCAGCCATGGTATATATATATATATATATATATATATATATATATATATATATATATACCATATATATACACGATATATATACGAGTACGATAGTATCTCGTATATAGAGATATATATACGAGATACTAAAACCATTGTGACCTTCGTAATAATCATCTGGTAAAAACTGATTATTTAAAGATACAAGGCTGATAATGTCAGTCAGTAAGTAAGTAAGTGAGTAAGTGAGTAAGAAATCACAATTCAGCTTTATATTGGAATGAAAATGGAAATTATGATTTCGTTAAGAGTGAACAGCGGAATAAATACTTAATGTGATATTGTGTAACATAGTTAAATATATGTTTCTTAGTATCAACTGATACATTAGTGTAATGTTATGATTTATTTTTAATAATATAATTATACTTTTTATGTTTATTTACATATTTAATAATATATTCAGGATAACACACTTGCTTTACTGTCCTGACTAAATATATTAAACGACTCCAGTCAACGAATTCTCTACTCACTGTGTTAAGTGGTAACAGCTAAACCAATCCAACCAGAAATCCAATCCCTTTACAGATTGACTGGTCACAGCCCGTTTGTAACTGTAACTGAGTTGTACAGCTGCTCACTCAACCGAGTTTAACAGGCCAACACCAATTCATCTGAGTGCTTACACGTTCCTGTTGTAACTATTATTTGTTAAATTACATCTGCAACGTTTTACGAAATGTTGTTACTACATTGTTTCTTTTGGTAGGAGATAAATTATCAGCGTCTATTGAGAAGACTATAAAACGGTATCCTAAACAAACTGTAATTTTTGAAACCAGAATACTGTAAATCTTAAGTTTTTTTCTCCCTAAATTGTAAAATGATGTTATTTCTTCAACGAAAAATGTACTTAAACATTATTAAGTTATATTTTAATACTGACACAACAAAGAGTAAATATTGGGATGGGGGAAAAGTTTAGGTCATTATTTATAATTTATTTGTTCGTTGAAGAATAAATATAAAAGAACATGCTAGCATTGTAACTCGTTTTAAAATGTATGTGTCTTTCATCACGGTTACTACTTCGGTTTATGAATTATTTTAAACAAACCCAAAAACAAACAATGAAAAGCTATTGAGTTAGACTGACATAACCAATGCGAGATAACAAACTGTATTACTAACCTTAAATAATGAAGTTTGTCAGGACAAGCAAGTTGATGCAACAACAGACTGTTCTGTGCCTGATAATAAGGTAACTTTGTTACCCTGCCATACTTACCTTACCTTCTGCAGGTTAGTTGAGACTATACTACATGTATTTATATTGTGACTGTATAATAAAGCTACTGAGTTAGACTGACATAACCAATGTGAGTTGACAAACTGTATCACTAACCCTGAGTAATGAAGTTTGTCGGGACAAGCAGGTTGGTGCAACAACAGACTGTTCTGTGCCTGATGGTAAGGTAACTTTGTTACCCTGCCATACTTACTTTACCTTCTGCAGGTTAGTTGAGACTATACTACATGTATTTATCTTGTGACTGTATAATAAAGCTACTGAGTTAGACTGACATAACCAATGTTAGTTGACAAACTGTATTACTAACCCTAAGTAATGAAGTTTGTCGGGACAAGCAAGTTAATGTAACAACAGACTGTTCTGTGCCTGATGGTAAGGTAACTTTGTTACCCTGCCATACTTACTTTAACTTCTGCAGGTTAGTTGAGACTATACTACATGTATTTATATTGTGACTTTATAATAAAGCTACTGAGTTAGACTGTCAGAACCAATGTGAGTTGACAAACTGTATGCAAGTTGACAAACTGTATCACTAACCCTAAGTAATGAAGTTTGTCGGGACAAGCAAGTTGATGTAACAACAGATTGTTCTTTGCCTGATGGTAAGGTAACTTTGTTACCCTGCCATACTTACTTTACCTTCTGCAGGTTAGTTGGACCTATACTACATGTATTTATATTGTGACTTTATAATAAAGCTACTGAGTTAGAATGTCAGAACCAATGCGAGTTGACAAACTGTATTACTAACCCTGAGTAATGAAGTTTGTCGGGACAAGCAAGTTAATGTAACAACAGACTGTTCTGTGCCTGATGTTAAGGTAACTTTGTTACCCAGCCATACTTACTTTACCTTCTGCAGGTTAGTTGGGCCTATACTAGATGTATTTATATTGTGACTTTATAATAAAGCTACTGAGTTAAAATGTCAGAACCAATGCGAGATGACAAACTGTATTACTAACCCCAAGTAATGAAGTTTGTCGGGACAAGCAAGTTGATGTAACAACAGACTATTCTGTGCCTTATGGTAAGGTATCTTTGTTACCCTGCCATACTTACTTTACCTTCTGGAGGTTAGTTGAGACTATACTACATGTATTTATATTGTGACTTTATAATAAAGCTACTGAGTTAGAATGTCAGAACCAATGCGAGATGACAAACTGTATTACTAACCCCAAGTAATTCTATTTGTCGGGACAAGCAAGTTGATGTAACAACAGACTGTTCTGTGCCTGATGGTAAGGTAACTTTGTTACCCTGCCATACTTACTTTACCTTCTGCAGGTTAGTTGAGACTATACTAAATGTATTTATATTGTAACTTTAGGGTCAACTATAACGTGATAATAAGTAGAAAGAAAATAGTGACGTTATTTACCATTTACGACAATCAGTACTTACATTATTTACCTACATTAGCTTTTAGTTTTAAAGACAAATAAATAAATTACGTACTACACATTAAACGTAAAACTATTTTTCGTAAAGATCTTTACTAAAATTAGGAAAATCCGGCGAACATAACTATCAACACAGAGAGATATTTGCGCATAGATATTCACAAAATACAAACTACACCATTGATAATCGAATATTAACACCTTTCTGTGATACAAAGGGTATTATAGTAATGTGTATCATAAAAATGTATTTTTAAAATATTTGGTCTTTTCCAATGCATTTATATGTGTATTTACAACAATAAAACTGATTTCATTCACTGATTCAGAATAATCGATAAGAAACCAGGACATCATTATTTTCTTGTTCAATACATTTTCTGATGAGCCTTTTCACAAGTAATGAAATATAATGGGCCGCAAGACTTTATTTAATTAATGAAGCCAATAAGATACCCACAACACTTGAGATTTGAAGAGAGGAGTAATGGATATACTTTATTTTAATTACAGTAGTTTGAGAATATATTTTGTCAAAATTCCCCTAAATCTTGCCTTTTTATGCAAGGCATATATTATATTATAACGAATTTAGTCTAACTGATTTTTTGTTTTTTACAAAAAACAAAACTATTTTTGTAACTAGACCATTACAAATTTTTTGTTCATGGAACAGTGAAAAATAAACTCTTAATTCTAAAGATCAACAGTTTTTAAAATTTAAAAATGAGTCAATTGAACTTAGTGTTAGTATATCACTAATTTTTTTTGTAATTAGTGGCATTGAAAACAAATTATTTAAAATCCCTTACTCAATAGATTAAGAGATTACTTAAAATGTCACTGGCTTTTCTAAAAATGAAGTAGGTGAAGCGTTTTCAGATATTTATAAAATATCGCTTTAATTTTACTAGACTGCAAAAACAAGCAAAGGAAGTGCTGACCTTAATTAGGTCAGTGGTTCAGGTAAACTAAGTTGATTATTCAAATCTGCAAGTATTTAAAGTACGAACACGACAACTGTCTTACCGAGAGCTTAGTATAAATTGCTCTACATTGTTATTTTACTATCTACTAGTCATTGTTAATAGATACAGAAAATAAAAATGTAACTTGTATATGTTTTGGAAGTTGAATATAGTGGCAATGCTTGTTTTTTTTAAATATTAATTGTATGGTTTAAAAATTTCAATAAACGATGTATTCGACGGTTTTCCTGGATGTTCCTATAACGAGATTAGTTTCCTTAAATAATTAAATTATTTTCATTTATTCCGACAATGTTTACTACATAGTATGAGACAATTTGTGGTTTCATAACAAATACGTTGAATACTGAAACTACTAACATTTGTATAATTAATTTAAAATATTATACAGAACATGTATAATATTTTGTATATTTTAATAATATTTTACATGCATAGGGAAATGCAGCTAATTTTAAAATGTCCATTATTATAATAAATACATATAAAGTAACTTAGACTGTAGAACAACACATATTTTTTTACAGACTCATTCCATGCCTAAAAGTATATAAAAATATGAAAGTTTAAGGAGTTATATATCTGCCCTTTTAAGACCACCCCGAAGTGTATTACTTCAGGTTTAGTAGAGGCCTGGGGGCGTCTGAATATTTAATGACTGTTTTCTTTTTTAAGGCCAGACATCTTCGCCTCTCAGAAACGTCAACAGTAAACCCACTGCTTGGAAATAAGTGAAATTATACGTATCAAAATGTTATCAAAATAACATATATTTTAACAGTTATAAGTACTTAACATATATGTTGTGATAGGTTATAAGGATCCACTTAGTGCATAATTATGCTACCCAATTTTTTATTCACTTAAAAAAATATGAGTTCAAATAATAAGTATTGTCGTTATCTATACGTTGTGGTTGAATTATTAAACTAATAATTTTTAATTCATACTGGTTGTATTTATTTATTTTATTTTTATTTTTTGTATTTTTATTCTTTTTCAGGAGAGGCCGATATACTTCTTAACCTTAATCGGCCCATTCCTCATAAACTATTGATCTGTGCGAGGAACTTATTCAGACAGAGCAAGGGGGCGGATCAGTCCAGTAGAAGGTGAATAATACTGATCAATCGTCCAGTCTAGGTCGGCTTGGAGCCAGCACCATCTCTAACCCAAGCTCAAAGTTCTGACGCCTTAGATCGTCCGGCCACCGATATTAAAATAAGTTTACATTTAGTTTAATGTATACTGTTTATGAAATAAAATATTGTTTTGACAGTTATAACATTTAACAAATTTTAATTATAATTAATTAATTTAAATTATTTAGATCTATAGTCTACACTAACTTGGTCGTTTTTGTACTTATGTTACATTTATTAAACCACAATTATTTGGAAAGTACTTAAAAATAAAACGTCTTGATAGATAATTACATAACATTAAAAAAAAAAAATATAATCACTTTCCATAATAGGTTTTTTGCTTAGTGGCCACCTATAGAAAACTATTTATTGCTTTAAACCTTTTTCAGTAATACAGACAGCATATCTAAACTGCAAAAAAAAAAAAAAAAAAAAAAAAAAAAAAAAAAAAAAAAAAAAAAAAGACAGAAGCAGTAACCTATAAATAATACTAAAAGTACATTTTTACATATTAGGTTATGTTATTTGTCAATAACGAAGTAGGTGGTGTAGATAATTGAAAGTTATTTCTACTTTCTTTCGACAGTTACTTTGTCAAAGCAAAGGCTTATAGGTTAGATAACTAAATTAAGAAAGCCTTTAGAATTTAATACCTTAACTCAATTGTATATTTATGTCTCTAAAATGGTTTTCTTTGAATAAATAGGTAATGCAAAGTTATGTACCTTTTAATTAACAGTCAATAAGTTGTTGGTGTTCTTACATTCTTACATTCACAAAGTTATTGGTATTTAAAGGCGAATATGAATGGTTATATGAGTGTAGGATGAGTGTGCATGGGTGTAGTCTGGTTACTAACTGAGTTCAACTGTTCCTCAGAAAGGGCAATTTATTAATAGCCTAACAGCCAGGGCTACTAAAGGACCTACAGCTTTACGTGGAATCTGAACCACTTAGTGCTGGTATGATTTTCAGCTAATTGACAAGCCTGATACTCTGTTATCTCCCCCACACAACTTCTGCACAATGATTACCACCCAACATGGACACCTCAGACTTCTCTAGTAGTGTCCACGCCGATAGCAACCAAGCGGACGCCATGCCGGTATTAAGAGGACCGAGCATCCAACCTATCACCTACAATCTCCCAAACACTTTGACCCCAAGTAGCTGGGTTACAGCACTGCGCCACCAGTGTTTTAATATAATATGTTTTGTTAACTAACAAAAATGTACTAATAATAGGTCGAATAAAACAATAAATTGAAAAATTAACGTACAAAATAGTCGAATGAAATGTGGTACGATTGATATAAAGGAGTCATACATAAAAACAAATTTACTTGTGGAAGATCCTAATGAAGACTTGAAGCCTTTATGGTAGATACTTGTACTGAATAAGATTTCTAAATAGCAGCTGGATACTAGATGAGAGATCGTTGCGTTGATCCCTGTTGAGCAACGCAGCGTTTAATATTTAACATTATAAATTATGTTCTTCTTTATCTTTAATTGTTTTTTATGAATATACTTTGTTGAATAAGGGCTATAAATATTATTAACATCAAAACAATTTCATAGGGTTGCAATATTATATATTATATTTTTTTCTTTTTACATCAGAAATTAACTATCCATAACATTGTTTTTTATTTATTGGTTTTTAAATTATGTACAACTTAAAAAATTAAATAATAGTTACATTTTTTTAAAAGTATGTTTTGACACTTTTGCGCCATACTTTAAGTAAAATAAATGTTTATTATTACAAAATATGTGGCCGTTTATGGTATTTGGGATTTAAGGTCCACACAGGCTATCGGCTATGTTGGTTTAATCCAATAAAAAAATATTATTAGCAAATCCATATTTTTTCGTTATTTATTGACCAACAGTTGTGTATCTGGTGTCATTTTAAACGTTATTATATTTCACTTTGGGTTTGTTTTTATAATTTAAATATATACACCTAGTTTACAAAAAAGAGTGAAAACTCCAAAGTAAATATTTTTTATATATTTTTTTTAAATAATTAGGAGTTTTCAAAATAATTCCAACGCACAATTTCATTCTTTATCAAATGCATTTAGTTTGGAAAATATAGTTTAAAAATAACTTTTTGGTTTGGGTACGAGTGATCGTATATCCGGTTCTAAAATAACATTGCTGTTATGGGATATAATAATATGGGAAATAACCAATATGGGCAACAGCCTCTACAGAAAGAATTCATATACAGGAAGAGGAGGTTTTCATTTCACACAACAACAATTAACATAGTTCAAAAAAGGAACTATATATGATTTAATACCCACTTACTTTTGCTGATTTATTATTTTTTAAATACCAGAGCCTACAATATTATACAGATTCTAAATCTGAATATAGTACATACTATAGAGGTCTAAAAGAAGTGCGTTGATAAAATTTTGAAACTTTTAAAGTAATTTAGTTTCAAGGCTAAAAGCCAAACATTAATTATTGAACTAAAATGTAAAAGTGACTTCTTAAACGGTTGTAGTGGAAAATCCTAAAACTACTGTTAAATTATAATAGGGAAGAAGTATATGTTTAGCTAACAAAAAGTAAAATGTAATGTAACAATTCAGCAACGTGTGTATTCCATTGTTTTCAGAGCCCATTGCGTATGTACACGCCAAATTTAAAAGGTCTCGCTTGTTCCAAAGGTTATTAATTTGCGTATTTATTTATGTTGGTGTAAAACCCTCTTATATGCCAAATGTAAATGTAAATTATATAATTTTGGAAACTTACTATATTTTATTTCTAAAATTTGTGGAGCTTATCTGTTAATAGTTCGTTCTACACTTCGATTCAATATTTATTTTAGATTTACTTAAGCTGATAAACGTAAGACTGTTTAGAATATAAATAAATACACATGATAATGAATTAGTGAAGGACATAAAGCACATAACATTTACATAAATGTTATATTGTAACAATTTGTAGATTTATATAGTGATTTAATATTGTACAGTAATTACTAAAGCTATAACAGCTCTGGAACCAGTTTTATTAAATTTTTCAGATTTAAATACATAAGAAACAATCGTATTTCTATCTTTGTAACTACAAAAACATTTTAATACGTTTTCAGTTCATCGAGGGTACAGAGTTGTAGGTGGAAATTTTCATTAGCCGAAACTCAGTGAATATATAAAAATTTTTCAGGCATATGTTTATTTGAATTTTTTTCTTATTTTCAGCTATAGAATGAGTTCCCAATAGATTGCCATATAGTTTTGAATCACCCTGTATATTCCTGTTCTATACATAAGGAAATTACCTTGTAAGCATCATTCCAGAGTTATTTATTTTATGTTTTCAAATTCAACAGACATGTAAGGTTTAATCCTACTGTATTAGGAGTTTAATTATTCTTTACAATAATTTAAAACATTTTTTACGATATACATGGTATCGATTCCCATAGTTCTATATGAATTAATGAAGGTAATAAACTAGCTGAAAATGTTTTTAAATAAAATTGTCCATTAGTTAGAAAATACATTTTTAGTAGAATCTGTCTGTCTACCTGACTCACCTGTATTTTTTTTTTTTTTTAATTTATGAAAGTATTTCACAGCTTATTAAAAATTAAGTTTTATACAAGTAGCTATAATAAAACTTTCCAAACACCGTACAACATGTTTTATTTTGTCAAGTATCACATTTTAAGAAGTTGCATTAATATAAAACTGTCTAGATAGTGAACATAAAAAGGAATGTAGCTTTCATAGATCGGTGTATGAGGCGTTGTTTACCGTGGCTGATCTTCTCTACCTCAAGTTGAGCAAACGACATTGCCCCAGAGAAATCGTGGATAGTACTTTTGTCTTTGTTTGATCTCCAGAGTAACTTGTTTTAGCTACAATAACCTTAAGTTATATTGAGCACATTTTTTGTTTATTTTACTAATTATTATTGTTTCAGCTTAGCTCTCTTTTTGTATATACTTGCATGGTATTACATTTACTAAGCAATATGTTTTACTACTATGATACTATTCATTAGTACGGTATTGAAATATATTAATAGCTAGAACAAATTCTTTTTGATAATAGACGAGTAAATGGTATTATTAGATTATATGTAGATAGCTTAGTTATTCGAATAGAAAATTAAATTAAAGCTTTATAGCAAAGTAGTTTTTATGGCTTATACTTCAACTCTAGACATGTGATTCTGTGCTTATTACGAACTTCATCAATAATGTTAGAAAATTAATGATTTTTAAGATGGTAAATAGTATTTGTACATTAACAAATAGTTTTCAATATTTTTTGCTTAAATTTTTTAAGCAGCATATTATAAAATATGAAATTAACCTCGTTTAGAATTTCTTTGAGAAGTTACGCATATTTTTAGATGTTCAGTGTTTATTATGAAAAACATATAGACAAAAAGGAGTCAAAAATAAAAATCTGTCATATACAATAGTTTTCATGTTCGCTGAAAATCTTAAAACATATACAAATATTTATCGAGTTACAGTACAATTTAAAAGTTAAGTACTGACTTAAAACAAATGTTTGAAGTTGTAAAAGTTTTTGATTTCAACATAAAAAAAATAAAAATAAAAAGAAAATAGTTTTAGATGATGTTATAAAACAACATTTTATTGGCTTCTAGAGGTCGTACAATTAATTAATTGGTCTTGTTGTAAACCCTAAGAATCTTTTATCTACGATGTAATACTTTCGTATACGTGAGTATATTTAGTGATTTTAAATTGACTCACAAATCGAAATGTTATAATTAGTGTAGTAGTTAAGAACTACGGTTAACACTTTAATGGAAACATGATTTGTATAACGCAAATAGAAACATCGGTCAATTTTACTGATTTTTTTAATACATTGGTTTTTTTTCAATGTTTATCGAAATAAGCAAATGTAAATAGGTATAAAAAATTATACACACTTTTTTTAGTAAATTTTTGTTTAATAATGATCCAATAATACTAGAAAAAAATACATATTATAGGTATAAACTTGCCTTAGAAATGAAGGTAGATTTTTGTAGTAAATTGTTGTATAATAATAAGCCAATAATAATAATAATAATAGAAAAAATACAAATTATAGGTATAAACTTGCCTTAAATATGAAGGTTTTGTCTCTAGACAATTTCTTGGGCACAATTGATACATTCTCTTCGCATACACTGGCCACTTATAGCGTGGTTACATTTGATACATTTGTTTTGAGTCTTGCGATCGCCCCCAGGTGGGCACTTTTCACAGGTCTTGCTTTTTTGCCGTCTGTCGTCAGGCACTCCTGCTGCAGCTTGAGGATGTTCGTTTCCAAAGATCCTCTGGATGTCTGTTTTCAGGTCCTGTGGAAGATTAGAGATGTCAGCAAGCCTTCTCTGCAGGTGAGGGACAATTAGTTCATGGGTGAGACTCTTTTGAATTCAGATCTTGTAATCATCATTGTTCCTGTGTAGCTCATGTAAACAATAAAAGCGTTTACACTACCTATGTCTAAAAGTCTATAAAAAATAGCTAGCGGCCATCACCGTGTTCTGTTTACTTAAGAAATAAACAACACACTTCATATTCAGAAGGTCCACGCCACACTTGGTGCTGTTATAAAAACAAATCATCTCTGGCTTCTTTTTATCCATGTTTGTTTCAATAGAATGGTGCATTGTTGATATAAGGCAAACTGCTTTGTATGTTTTGGCATAGATGAGAGAAGTGTCATGTTTTTTCTAAATCCATAAAGTGTATAATGGGCAGGCCATTTATTATCTGGAAGAAACTGACTTGGAATGGCATGTTTGTCCTTTCATAAGGTTCCCACATAGGTAAGTTTTCGTTTTTGTAATTCTTCCACGCCTTCTCTTGAAGAGAACCAATTGTCCGCTTTCACATATAACATATAAATAAACCAATAAGGATAATTTACCCACTCAGTTTATAGCTATTTTGTTGTATTTACTGTTTAGTGTGCTTTATCATTGTTTATCTAAAATCTTTACGATTTTAGCAAAATATGTGACATGAAATAAAACGTTAACTTTTTAAGTAAATAGTTGAATTATTTTGAGATATTATTGAATGTGGCTGTAAACGTAATTTATAATGTAAAAAGTGTAGAGGATAAAGTATGACTCATTTTACCGGGAGAAGTAAATAAGCCCTCTCTAAGACTTGGCCTGGGAACTAACGGTCTGCATGCAAGGACGGGATCCTATGTCAATCTGTGATCATTTTAAGGAACAGCCTCGATCGATGTCAAGCCTATTGTAACCATTGGTCAAGGTACGATTGACCTATGAAAGTACTATTAGAGGGAGCAGAATATTACCTGATAATCATAACAACTTATAATAATATGTTTATTATTTCTTTTAAATATATATTTCACACACGCAAATGTACACTTTTCTTCCTTTTTCCTAGAGAAATCATAATATAATACATTAGCTTCTATACCTGGAGTATTATTCTAACATACGGTCAAGGGACAAGAGACGAAACTTCAATGTAGGTATCGAATATGTAAATATTTTTATAAAATGGAAAATATATTTTATAATAATTAAACTAACACCGGCAATTGTCTATTATAAAAACACGTCCTTAGTTTTATAGTATGAGGCAAAAAGAAAATTACTTAATATATTAGAAAAAAGTTTTTATAATCCAACGTATTAAGGAACTATATAACAGAAAATATATAATTAATTTCAGTGTTGTATGTATATATATATATATATATATATATATATATATATATATATATATATATATATATATATATATATAATATAATCTTGTATCAAATCTCCTCCGTAGCAGGAAAGGCTGAAAGAGTAGCCACCTCAAAGAGAAGGATTATAACCAATATCGGAGGCCCTGTCACAAGCAAGAGTCGGATGATCAAGTTTGTTACACAGTCCATTATTTTATACGGTGTGAAATATGGACATATGTACTGCACCAGGAGCAATACAGAAAAAAGATATCAGCTGTTCAGAGGAGATGTGCACAGAGCAATGAGTCCACATACTGAACATTGTCTCTGCCAGCCCTCTTCGTGGTATGCTTGCTTCTGAAATAAAGCATGTCTTCGATGGGGGTGGCGAACTGAACCGCACCAAAGCCCGAGAACGCACCATGAGCGACGTGCAAGATAGGTAGTGGAAAGAGACAAGAGGCAGATGGACCACACAGCTGATCAAGGATCTACGTGAAAGGGGGGGGGTTAATCGGGGGAAGTAAATTGTTACTTAACCCAGTTCCTCACTGGCGACGGTATCTTGCAGGCTTATATAGAGAAGATGGGAACGGTCGAGAGCTCAGAAAGTCAGCAAGGGCATGTAAGCATGACGACACCCTACACACCTTCATTCATTGCGGTAGTTGGGAGGCAGACAGAAGATAGATTGAAGTAATCGTCGACTATCTCAACGGTCTATACTGTCCGATAAATGGTCTTCAGCCGAGTGGTCTGGAATAACGTAGCAGATTATGTTGAGAAGGTGCTGTAGCAAAATAAGATAGGTTGAAGCAATCATCGGCTCTCTCACTGGTCTCTACTGTCCGACATATGGTCTTCAGCCGAGTGGTCTGGAATAACTAAGCTGCTTACGTTGAGAGGGTTTTGTAGCAAAAAAAGATAGGCTGAAGCAATTGTCGGCTCTCTCAACGGTCTCTACTGTCCGACAAATGGTCTTCAGCCGAGTGGTCTGGAATAATGTAGCTGCTTACGTTGAGAGGGTGTTGTAGCAAAAGAAGATAGGTTGAAGCAATCGTCGGCTCTCTCAACGGTCTCTACTGTCCGACAAATAGTCTTCAGCCGAGTGGTCTGGAATAACTAAGCTGCTTACGTTGACAATGTGCGTAGCAAAAGAAGATAGGTTGAAGCAATCGTTGGTTCTTTCACCGGTCCCTACTGTCCGAAAAATGGTCTTTATCCGAGTGGTCTGGAATAACTAAGCTGCTTACGTTGAGAGGGTGCTGTAGCAAAAGAAAATAAGTTGAAGCAATCGTCGGCTCTCTCAACGGTCTCTACTGTCCGACAAATAGTCTTCAGCCGAGTGGTCTGGAATAATGTAGCTGCTTACGTTGAGAGGGTGCTGTAGCAAAAGAAAATAAGTTGAAGCAATCGTCGGCTCTCTCAACGGTCTCTACTGTCCGACAAATAGTCTTCAGCCGAGTGGTCTGGAATAACGTAGCTGCTTACGTTGACAGTGTGCGTAGCAAAAGAAGATAGGTTGAAGCAATCGTTGGTTCTTTCACTGGTCCCTTTGTCCGAAAAATGGTCTTTATCTGAGTGGTCTGGAATAACTAAGCTGCTTACGTTGAGAGGGTGCTGTAGCAAAAGAAAATAAGTTGAAGCAATCGTCGGCTCTCTCAACGGTCTCTACTGTCCGACAAATAGTCTTCAGCCGAGTGGTCTGGAATAATGTAGCTGCTTACGTTGAGAGGGTGCTGTAGCAAAAGAAGATAGGTTGGAGCTATCGTCGGCTCTCTCAACGGTCTCGACTGTCCGACAAATAGTCTTCAGCCGAGTGGTCTGGAATAACGTAGCTGCTTACGTTGAGAGGGTGCTGTAGCAAAAGAAGATAGGTTGGAGCAATTGTCGGCTCCCTCAACGGTCCCTACTGTCCGACAAATAGTCTTCAGCCGAGTGGTCTGGAATAACGTAGCTGCTTACGTTGACAGTGTGCGTAGCAAAAGAAGATAGGTTGAAGCAATCGTTGGTTCTTTCACCGGTCCCTACTGTCCGAAAAATGGTCTTTATCTGATTGGTCTGGAATAACTAAGCTGCTTACGTTGAGAGGGTGCTGTAGCAAAAGAAAATAAGTTGAAGCAATCGTCGGCTCTCTCAACGGTCTCTACTGTCCGACAAATAGTCTTCAGCCGAGTGGTCTGGAATAACGTAGCTGCTTACGTTAAGAGGGTGTTGTAGCAAAAATGATGGCAAACACTTAATGTGGCATCGGCATTACTGATTACGGTGAAAACCCGCATTAGTAACTGAGTGAGCATTTACTTAGGAATCCTCATGAATGGACAAGTGGTCCCGAGAGGATAGAACTGATGAATTTCTAGTGGGTGCGAGTCCCACACATCGCTTTCCTGTAATTAAGGCCCTGATGGTGCGCATTGCTTTTTCCCATCATAAAAAAAGCTTTATATTTTTATTAAAATATTTGAATTGTAAGGGAAAATACTTACGATTAATAATGGGATATGTTTAATGTAATATCATATAAAATTAGTTTATTGATAAGCAGTCGCTGATCATTGATTCCTACAGTGTATTGTCAGTATTTACACTTTAAAATATTGCACTAGTGCTTTTATTTTTTAGCAATAGGCAAGTGTATTAATTCTACATAAAAGCAGATATAATAATAATGTTTTACAAAAAGGTTTATATACATTAACATTTAGTGGATCCACGAGTAATGTACTACCACTAAAGACAGTTTACAGTGGAAAGATAAGCAAACTATAAACCTCCTGAGGAATCTCTTTTAGTGGCACTTTCTCTCTTTTGACAGTTACTTTATGTCTAGTGTAAACGATTTGTCCAGTTTTATAATAGGCAGTTTGTTTTATAAAAATATAAAATTAAATATGTCTACCATAACAAAACCCTGTCATTAAATTAAAAATACTATTATATTAAAGCAATGCCGATTTATTATTCTGGTAGTTAACAGAGAAAACACAGTGAAAGGACTGATTTTTTATTGTAAAACATAAATATAATTTAGATATAACTTTTCATGTGTACAGAAATGTCAACTAAAGTAAGCATAAATGAAACTAAAGTACCTAAAGTCATGATTTAGTGTTTGTACGATATATTTATACTGTCCCTTTTTATCTCCAATACTATATACGTAAAATGAACTATTCTTTATTCTATGAAGCGTTAATAAAGGTTACAATTATATTTAAAATATGGACAATATTCCTACAAAATACTATAAGAGTAAATCAACAACTACAAACATATCGAGCACAACCCAAACTAAACGAAATTTATACTACAATTTACTAGTCTCAAAAATATCAGTGACAGATTAAAGCTTCTAGAGTTACTATTAATCGATACCATAAACAAAATAAGTATATTATAGTCTCATGGAACATTGTTTAAATTGATACTATAAAACTACTGTTAAATCAGTCCAAAATACATAACCTACAATATACATACTAGCTTCTTTAGCAACGTAGGGTAGGTGCAAAAGTGAATATCAACTGAAAATACTTTTTAATTTAAATTTAACTATACTTTAAACTATTATGTTACCTTTAAAAGACATCACATTTTTTTCATTTTTCAATATATAAAGCGTGATGACGAGCATAATTCAGTTGCAGTATTATGCATATATTTTCAAATGACAGGTGCTTAACGTAGACAATTTTTAAGTACGACTATTTAATATAAAACTACTCATAAAACGCAGGTACTAAAATTTCACTTTTTAATAGCTGCTAAAAGTTATTAGTGTTTTGAAAAGCTTCATAACACAGTGTCGTGTTTTATCAACTCCCTCAATATAAAATATGTGACCTTATTTCAAAATAACTATAGCCATATGATTAAATTTTTATAAAAGTTTCAAACTTAAACCTTGTAATTTAAACGGGTATTAACTTTTCGAAACACTTTTAAATTACCAAAAAAATAAAAGAGAGGGTATTATATTTTCATATTAAGTGACGTAATATATATTTTATTACTTAATATGACATTTGTTTTAAGTGAGGTAGTAAGCAGATTTCTTGACACAACCACAAAGGGATGCAATTTCAGTAATGGCTTGGGAAATGTTCTCCACCAGCTCTGACAATCTGACAATGTACGGTCACTGCTGACAACCTGATTTAATTACTATATATATTGTGTAACTTCCAGTGAAAAATAAAATTATTTTTGGTATACCTTGAGCAATATACATTAATCTCCGGTAAATGTAAGTTTTTTTTTTTACTTATAACATAAATAATAAAAAGTTCATACATTCTTATCAATGAGACTTTTTACTATTTACACTATGGTAAAATAAAAAATAAGTTATTTTCAATATTATTTGCTGTGTATGTAGTTATTTGGCAATGAAAAAAGAAATCTTTCTTACTCTTACACTTAAGTTTGCGGTGAAATTTTAATTTCTCAAAATAAATGTTTTTCCTGTTCCTTACAATTTTTAAGTTTTTAAATATATAACATTTATTACTCATACATGCAAATACCAAGCTGATTTCATTATGGAATGTTTGTGTATGTATTATGCATTAAAACATATGTATATTACTATTTATATAATTGACATTTATTTTATGCGAAGCTTTCAATGTCATGTATTAATTTCAAAATAATTACGATGGCTAAAAGTAGATGTTAACTTACACAAAATTTCTCAAATAATAAAGAAAATAAGAAAAAATATTAAATTATTATTCATTTTAAAATTATTTTATAAGAATCATAAATACATTAAGCAGGTACAAGAATATAGCAACAAGAGTTACATCCATAAACTCATATTTTATAGCCAATGAATTCTAAATATTAAAAATATTTATAATAACCTGAAAAATAAACTATGACATCAATTTAAACAGGTTACAGGTATATTAAAACAAAATCAAAAATCAAAATCAAAATCATTTATTTGTAGTTTGACAATTTAAAAATTGTATTACAAAAGTCATATAATTACAATAATTATGTATTCATCATATATATGTTGATAGTGTATGTTAACTCATTTTAACTGAATAATATAATTACAATATGTACTACATTGGCGTTATCATTAAATATACTACATAAATAAAAGCAAAATCAGTCACCTGACAAATACTCCTCCACCGAGTAAAAGGTTCCTTGAACTAGGTATTTCTTTAGGAAAGCTTTAAATTTTCTGGGGCTTTCTTCGAGTTTAATCAAATTTGGCAATTTATTAAACAATTTTGGCCCAATATTTTGAGGTAGGTAAGACGCAATTTGAAGCCGATGCTGTGCCGGTCTGTGCTGATGTCGTTGCCGCGTATTATGAGTATGCACATCTGCTCCTACTTGAAAAATACCGAATTTAAATTTATAGTATATTAACATTTCATATATGTAGAGGGACTGCAAGGGTAAAATTTGAAACGATTTGAAAATTTCACGGCAAGATTCGCGTTTATTTAATCCAGCCATTATACGGATTGCTCTTTTCTGTAACCGAAATACTCTTAAAAGCAAAGAATTGGATGCTGAACCCCAAAGGAGGATGCCATAATTAAGCCTAGATTCTATGAGAGAGAAATCATAACACATTATGATCATAAATTAGAGCAGAAGATTCTTCCCTTTCTTATTTAAAAGCCATTTGGTTACTAATAAGTAGTTTATTCAAACACGAATTCTATCGCCATGACACTAAATGTATAATAACGTTTTCAAATGAAATAATTATAGAGAGCATTGTTAAAATGGGTTTTTGAACATTTAAAATTAAACATAATGTTAGATAATTAAAAAAATCATTATTCATTATTCATCTCTAAGACGCCGATCGTAGAGATATGGGCGAATATGAGGAGTGAATGAGTGTGATGACTGTAGATGAAGGAGTGTAGTCATTGTTACTATCTGAGTTCAACTTAGCTCAGAAAGGACTATTTATTAATAGTCCAATAGCCAGGGCAACTATGGGACCTACAGCTTTACGTGGAATCCGAACCACGTAGTGTTGGTCTGATTTTAAGCTAACTGACAAGCCTGACACGCAGTTCTCTCCCCTACACAAAATCCGAACCTTGACTACCATTCAACACGGACACTCCAGACTACTCTAGTAGTGTCTACGTTGATGGCAACCATTGAGCGGACACCGTGTCTGTAATAATAGAACCGAGCATGGAACCTATCACCTACAATCTCCCAAACACTTTGTCCCCATGTAGCTGGGTTACAGCACTGCGCCACCAGTGCCGACCCAGAAGAATAAATCATACCTAAATCTAAACTATGTTGCGTAGTTTAGGACCCCTCCCCTAGAACTAATATATCCCCCACACTACAATACGTGCATCATAAGTTGAATAATGTTAAACAACATTAACGATTAAGTTTTAGAAACTGTTTATGTGCATGTTTTAAGACATTAATTTCCTATATTACAAAGAAATTAGATCGTATTTTAGTAGGTGAATTTGGGACCAAAGTCTTCTCTAAAATTTGTCAAAATCATAAAAAATTTCCATAACTTTCAAAGTGTATATAACGCAATAAACTACAAAGTTATAAAACTGTGAGTTGACCTACATCTCTACAAATAGTACATACATTATTTTCAGTTTATCCAACACCAACACACAAACTCTAGTCTTACAGCAACATAAAGTTAACATAGTATAATATTCTCGGAAGTACTGATATTATTCTCGGTTACCTTTGTTATTTTATGCATGAAGTTGTGTAATACACTGCAATCTTGTCATGTTACATAACATACGACACCTTAGATGTCTTACTAGTTTAAAGTGTCTTGTTATAACCATGATGCTTATCCATATTGAACTAGTAATCTACCATTTAAATTACAGTTTATGACATTTAATGTTAGAAAGGTTATATATGTTATATACACACACACACACACACACACACACACACACACACACACACATATATATATAATTAAGAATGAAAATATGTAATTCGTGTATATTAGACAACTATAATATTTAAAACGATAAATATAATTTCAAAACAATGAATAATCTATGTCATATAAAACATTATAGTTCTGCTATATCTGGATTAATAATATCTTTACTTAGGCAGTTGTTGGAACATTATTTTTTCATTTATACTATACCAGTTGTTTAATGGGACTTCCGAACCAAAAGGGTAGCCCGGGAGTAAAGTATAAGTTATCTTACTGGAAAATTAGGTAATTCCAGTTTACTTTTTCATAAAGATAACCCTTAAATGTTAAAAACGCCTGGCCTAAAATTGTTAAAGAAGAATCTTTATGTGAAAAGCAATTTTATCATCAATCATGTTTAGTACTATGTGCATGTAATGTAAACTATATGAACAGTATGTATTTCAACATAGCTTTCAAATAGCCATGTTTTAATTGTAGGTTAAATTATAGGACACCCTACCGAGACGCACAATGCCCACGATACATCTTGGCCTTCGGCCTCGGCATATGACTGTTGACTACAAATAATAGTAGGTCAACTGTATAGCGTAAAATCACATTATTAATTTTATTTAAAGCATCTCACTCACAATACTTTCGTTGCTCCCTATTTATTATCATAAACACCCAATGATATTACTTAACCTATTTAAAACGTGTTTATTCCATTATTTTGTTTCACAGGTAAAAATTAATTAGATAAAAATAACTGCATTAAATTTCCATTTTAACCTTGCCTACAATCATCCTGGTTTAAAATTATGAAAGATCTAACCTTATCATTATTACAAACAACATTGTTTTCATTTCAAAAGGTGTTACAACTTTTTGTAAATCAATATTTAGATTTGAACAGCTGTTTATTTTCCATTCATATTCTAGACTGTAATTTATATTTGTTTAAGTGTATTTTAGTTAATTACTTAATGTATTTTAGACCCTATTCATACATTGTACTATGTATTTGACGAATAAAGAAGTTTAGAATGATTGATTGATCGTACTGAATAATAAGTTTGCCTAACATTTTATGTGAATATTCAGTATATTTGAAATGCTAAGACAATTAAATTTACTAGAAGAACATAAAGTCATTATGGTAAAGTTAAGTATTGAGGAAAATATTAGCTCACAGATCTGATATATCGATAAACACATCAGAATAACAAGTGTTTATGTCATCCACCCCCCAATAACAAGTGTTTATGTCATCCACCCCCCAATAACAAGTGTTTATGTCATCCACCCCCCCAATAACATGTGTTTATGTCATCCACCCCCCAATAACAAGTGTTTATGTCATCCACCCCCCCCCCCAATGACATGTGTTTATGTCATCCACCCCCCAATAACAAGTGTTTATGTCATCCAACCCCCAATAACAAGTGTTTATGTCATCCATCCCCCAATAACATGTGTTTATGTCATCCACCTCCCAATAACAAGTGTTTATGTCATCCACCCCCCAAAAACGTATGAAAATTGATCGTAATTACTATTTTACTTTTGCTACAATTTAATATTTAATTGAAGTAAATTATTAAACTTGTGAAGCTCATACGTTACTATAATAATTCGGGTTCATGTAACTATTTAAAAATATGAGTAAATATATAGCTACTTATAATTTTCAATAAAAAACAGAGAAGCTGCCTTACTTTTAATGGCGTGTTAGAATGTTAACTAAAAATTTAGTTTCACAGGAATCTCTTGAAATAAATCAATGTTGCTAGAACTTGTTCTAAAAAATTAATTAAATTTTTAATTAAACTATAGGTTTGGATAGAATAGATGGAATATAATTTACCAAAGTTTCTACTAAGCATGTCGGGATGGCACTTAGCGTAAACATTGATAAAAAGAAACCTCTCCACTGAACTATTTGTAACATTGTTATCAAGTTGGCCAAGGCATGCTAGACATTTCCCTACTATTTACTACCTCTCGTCCTATGTTCCGTGTTTGACATTTAAAACGTATCCCTTATAATAAAACCCAGATACCTTTTATTATCTGTGTTTTATCATACATTCGTTCTCATAATTAACCAAAACCTCCATTCTTTTTAATATTTAGATTTGTTTATGTTCTTAAATATATACATATTCTAATATATTTTATGTTACATGTATTTATAAAAAAATGTTACCATCAAGAATTAATTTATGTACGAGTGGATCAGTTTGAAATTATGTGGGCTGCTCATAGAATGTCTGTGTTCTTTACAAGTGTATATGTTCAAATATTTATCAAGTTAAATTCAAAATAGTGGCCAGTAAAAGATGCATATTTATCAATTGTCCTTATTTTATCAATTTTGTTATACTAACCCGTCGGACCTTTTCCATTAATTCACTACCATTACTTTTTCCGTTACTTCACTACTACTATTTTTTTATCATAATTACGGCTAGGTTGCTACTAAAGTTGATCAAAAACTAGTAAATCCAATGTGACCGCTGAATACGCCATCCGTGTGAAAGTTCTTGGAAAACGATAAGATAAGGCCCGCGATATCGGACTCATAGAGGATAAGAAATACCGAAGTTGAAATAAAAATAATTGGGGAACAGTTTTTTTTTTTAGCAATAGAAAATGTATCAAGCCGTAGTGAATAAACGGAAAAGATCCAAACCGTCTACAAGGACATCCCGGTTAGGTGAATACAAATTTTTTCACTTGAAAAAGGATTTGACGAATAAATTACAGGTTCAACAGACAGGACGTTAGTGAAAGAGTTGCGCCAAGACAGGATGTAAATCTAGTATACGATAGGACCTAGCATTTTCTACTTTAGTAAGTGCTTATGGATTTCCAGAAAGTGCTACAAACTCCTAGAAACTTCTCAGTTTCTTTCTTCACACCGGTTTGAGCAAATACTTTATTGGCCTAGTATATCGTAGATAGTAAATTCACTAGCTTTTATTCACTTCACCAAAGTTTATATAGTAAACGACATGGCATATGTATATTTGGTTTATAATACTTACAATAGAACAATATGTTAAGTAAACTAGAACAACCTATCTCTATAAATAGATAATTTGTCTGAATTCAGCTTGTTAACATCATACAGTATTACTAAGCTATTTACAATTTTGTTGCAAATAAATACTTGAAAAACATTTACGTTATCATCTTTAGATCAATGACATACATTATAACTAATTGTTTTTACAATAATAGGGAAAAATCACATCACGATTAAAAGTGGTTTATCATCCACTAACAAGCTCTGCGGTCTCGTTACACTAACGATGAATATGTGACGTAATGGGGAAACGATGCACAATATTTTACACCGTAATGACAACAGTTTTAACCGAGCGTTCTTTTGTCAAGTGTGTTAGTGATTAGATATATATAGTTACCTACATACTTATGTGAAAAAATCATTAAGGGGACTAACATACCAAGACATATGTTGGTGTTAAGTCGTTCTAATACAACATGTTGCAATAAGATTTATGTTAGTACTAACCAGGCTTCACTATAGTACACGATCTCGCATTAACTTCAAAACTCATATACTTTTACCATATGAAACTAATAATGTAAGATATGATAATAATTTTGTATCAATATACTTTTTAAATAAAAAGATTAATAATGCTTCTTTTTTTAATATCAACATAGTACATTTATTATACTTGTATTTTACACAGTACAAATAACACAGGATAAAACCTTAATCATAACTATTAACATTTTAAAATTTATTCGGAAGCAACGATGTTTTTCAGCATAACCTTTTACTTTTCTAAGATCTATTAATTTAATATTTCTTGAAATAAATTAATTTCCGTCTTATGTTATGTAAAACTACACATTCAGGTTTATAATCCAACTACGACACCATTGGTGAGTTATTCTAGTATTGTATAGTCTTAATCCTAATATGACCAAGTATGTTATTTTGTGTTATTAGAAAACATATAATATTTATTTGCTTTTTATCCTACACGTAAGCCCTGCATAATATAATGAGACACTTGGTAAAGAGGAATATTGGAATTTATGGGCATATAAGAACATTTTATCAGATAAGTTATGTGAGCATTTTATAATTAAAGGATATATGAGCCAATTTACTTTAATTCAGCCCCAAGAGGGTAAAATATTACTCAACTTAAGCTTATCTATCAAGAGATTGCATTACATTAGTCATATATAGATAGTAATATAGTACTAATATAAAATAAATATATGACTACATACATGATGCCTGACAAATATAGTATGGTATACAAAACCATTGTTATTCTTCTGTATTAAGACTGTTATACTGTACTTGATAGTCATTACTTGAAATATAAAATTATATTAAACTGAATGAATAATCATATAAACATTAAAAACTTATCGAAATTAAGACCATTAAAAATTTAATTGCTTCAAGATATCTGCTTTTAAATTCAGAGTAAATCCTAAAACAAAAGGCAATAATAATGTATTGTACGTTTTTTTAGTTTAAAAAGTACTACTCTTTATTTATTTACAAATATCCTTCCATTCTTCCTTATATTCACTGGTCTACAGGTTTCAGGATCTAAAACTCACATTTGCATTCCAAAAATGTTCCTGCTAATGTAAAATATGACTCACCCCTTACATTTAACACTTTTAAAAATTGTCAATACTTTCGTTTGTGCGTAAATGAATATTGTTCATTCCTGGTATGTTTAATTCAAACAAATGACACTATTATCTAGTTATTTATAGCACTATTGATGTAAAAAATTTTAGTGGAATGAGTTTTTATAACCATATTTATTATATATACAAAATATTCTACTAAGTTACTCAAGGACAGTGTTTTTTAAGTAATGCATACGACGAGTAACAGTTTAAAAATCATAGGAACAATGATTTACTAGTGCACTAAAAAGAATACAGGAAGAAAGATCTTTGTAAAGTAAATAACTGTAAAGTAATGGTAAAAAAACAACAATCCAAACTTACAGAAATAATTAAAAGGAAAATAATATAGACTATATTTTCGCACCTTTTCCGTTACTTCACTACTATTACTTATAGCAATTACGGTTAGATTAGTTTAGGTCAGGTTAGGTTACGTTAGGTGGCTACTAAATTTGTTTAAAAACTATTAAATCCAACGATTGATTTACCACCGAATGTGCTCTCCATGTGTAAGTTCTTGGAAAGCGATAACATAAGGCCAGCGATATCAGATTTCTAGTGAATAATGAATACCACATTGGACGTAAAAACTATTGGGGCCAGCTTTTAGAGCTATATAATGTTTATCAAGCGGTAATGCATTACCGGAAACAAAAAAAAGTGGAGGTAGTGAATTATCGGAAAAATGCATATTTTCATCTTAGAATTGTTATAAAATAACAGCATAATGTATTCAACAATGTATATAATGATTAATGTTACTAATCATTTCATTATTTTGTGAATCCCTCTGGTGTGAGCGTGGATCACCGAAATCTATCACATAATATTTGTTCATTGTGTACTTGTATTGTAATATATTTGTGCATTTTGTGCTTATACAGTATTGTAATACATTTGTGTTGTTTGATCATATATAATATATTTGTACCAACATGTATTATGCTAAATAAAAAACTATATTTAATCTTGATATACTACAAAATGTATATCAGGACAAAAAGCGTTATCTTTGCGTAAATATAACATTAATGGTGATTTTTCATCATAATGACATATTATATTATTACAGATTAGGAATAAAATAAAAAACGCAATGAATTGCATTCCTGCAGATACGCGATAAGATGGTTATTTCACATAATACCCTCCAGGAGTAATAGAAGAACAGGATCACTTTCTTTTTGATGTAACAAATAATGTGAGTTGTTAAACGATTCATAACTTCAATTACCAATTGTAAAAAGACTAGTTATATGTCTTCAAATAAGATATTAAAACTATTTATAATCCTTAAGGGATTTACAATAAATATTATCTTAACAAAAAAATAACATAATTATATGATAAATATAACTTATTATAATGTAAGCCAAGTTCAAAGAAAGAAACTCTTAAAACTTACTTCAGTAAACACTGTTGATTGCATTTTCCTTTTAAGCTAAATATAGGACTGAATAATTCATGGAATAAAACTTTCAAAGCTGTAAACTTGGACCACAACAAACTTTTAATTGAACTCTTTGCAACTTTATTCCAATACTATTATAATTTTTTTTGATTGTTTATATTTCAAGTATTTTTACCTAATTCAACATTCACATTTAAATAATTTCATTTGCATAAATAAGTAACTCTAAAAAATGTTGTAAATCAATAATTACTACATTTGTTATAGGCTTTGTATGTATTCACTTACATTCAATTTACACTAAAATATTTTTTCAAAGCATTTCTGTATTATTACAATAAAAAAATAAAAAATATATTAGTGGAAATACATTGAAAATTAAATACATAAAGATTGTAAAACAGTAAAGAATAACATGATTATATTGACAAAACAATTACAATTAGTATTCACTGGTTTTTGTTTGAAAATAAAAAAAATATTGACTATGCAAAGAACCTTTTTATATAGTTATAACAAACGTTTATTTAAAATAATATACTGAAGTGATATGTTATTATGAAAACAAATACATCACGCAAGGAAGTTAAACACTAACCACGTGACGGAGTTAAATAGTCCCAATCATTTTAAAGAATTACGCTTTGTCTGTGTCCCTGCTAATTTTTAAAGTGACTTTTTAGTTCATTAATTTTAATTAGGTTTTTACTTTTAAAAATTACACTTTTTTCCAAAGAAAAGGACAGACGGCTTTGCTCTTGAATCTTACATTTATCACTCTCAATAAACAATTAGTCTCATTGGAAACTTATCAGACAAAGTAAAGGGGAGAAACATACCAGTACAAAATGAGTTACTGAAAAATCTAACGGTCTAGTCTGGGATTAGAACATGTTCTAACTCAGGTACAAAGTCCTGGCGCCTTAGACCAATCGGCCACTGGCTCTCCATAATACGTTGTAGTTTCCTACTCCCAAATTAAAGTTTCTTGCTTTACTGGTTATAAATTTGTATTGTGTGACGTTTACTTGTACTGTATTTAAGAAAACAAATATAAATAAAAAATAAATAAATAAATTACACTAAATAAACTTTATTCATATTAAACAAAACAGACATTAAAATAAATAACACTAACTAAATATAATATTTATTGTAACAACAAAATTGAAAATTGCAGTCCTTATTTAAAATTATTTCAACATCATCTTGGTCTAAACAATGAACATTGCTTAACTATTTCTTATATGTTTTTATTTATACCAAATAAGTCCAACCTTACAGATAATTCAACGTATTTTATCACACGCAATTTTAATGCGGTCAGATAGTAATTGAAACCGATTTGTCCAATAATGTTTATGCCATAGTAGCCTGTAAAACCAGTTGACCAATATTTTTCATGCGACCATAACATTGTACAGCAGCATAGTATATTGTAACTGCTCATGTTGACTTCATCGCCTCTGAACATTGCTACACTGAGAAATCATCAACATATTCATATTTGATTTACTAGCCTCAGATGATACATATACATAGTTATTTTCTGACATTGGATGGGTTCGTGGAAATTACGTGAAGCACTCATAACCAGTTCAACAATATTTCCATAGAACGTCCTTAATAAGGGCTGAGAAGTACTGTTAAAACCAGTTCAACAATATTTCCATAGAACGTCCTTAAAAATTGCTGAGAAGTACTGTTATAACCAGTTCAACAATATTTCCATAGAACGTCCTTAATAAGGGCTGAGAAGTACTGTTATAACCAGTTCAACAATATTTCCATAGAACGTCCTTAATAAGGGCTGAGAAGTACTGTTATAACCAGTTCAACAATATTTCCATAGAACGTCCTTAATAAGGGCTGAGAAGTACTGTTATAACCAGTTAACAATATTTCCATAGAACGTCCTTAATAAGGGCTGCGAAGTACTGTTATAACCAGTTCAACAATATTTCCATAGAACGTCCTTAATAAGGGCTGAGAAGTACTGTTATAACCAGTTCAACAATATTTCCATAGAACGTCCTTAATAAGGGCTGAGAAGTACTGTTATAACCAGTTCAACAATATTTCCATAGAACGTCCTTAATAAGGGCTGAGAAGTACTGGTGTAACCAGTTTAACAATATTTCCATAGAACGTCCTAAATAAGGGCTGAGAAATACTGTTATTTTATTATGTACTGCTTGCATTGATTACAATTAAAAAATAAATCATTTCCCTTCAGTTATCAAATTACAGGCCCTGATAAGAACTATTATATAAAACAATCACTATTATGGTATACAACGTTTTAATATATAGCTCAATTCTCACGCAATAAATGCTTGGTCAAATTTAAAAATACAATTAATCACGAAATAAAAGTTAATCTTTAAGAATAATAATCTACTACAATACTTATTCTAATTCAATAACACCTAAAATGAATTTTAGGTTTAGACATACATGTAGATAAAATTTATTATTAAACATAGATTACCGAAAATCTAATATCAATCTAGTTCTATATATGTTTAATATCAAGTATTTGACAATTTTGTCAATTGAAAGTAAGTTAAAGTAACTGTCGGTAATTGAGTCCGACTTTAATGAAAGGAGTAGCATCAAACCTTTGTCTTTAACTAACTTGATTACTGCTGTCCCACCAAGTTTTATGTTTTCATTACAGCATTGAGATTTAAATTTATTAAGTTTATCATTAATTATATAGAACTGAGGCCTGGGTGACCTTTGGCTGAGTTGTTTGTTTATAATAGATAAATAACGAAGAAACAAGAATATATTGTGACATAAACTAGAATACACGAAAACAATTTTTCTTTTTTAATATTTCTCTCTCAATGAATTCTTTGAATGTTCACACTGATTCATTGGCATAAATTGACGTTGTTGACAATTTTACAGTTTTTGAAGGTAGTTTGGTTTTTATAAGGTTAGATTAGCAATAAAGTGTTGTGGAGATTGTAGGTGATATTTTTTATATTCGGCTCTCTTAATATCAACAAGGCATCCACCCAATGGGTGCCATCGACGTGGACAATAGTAATGAAGTCTGGAGTGTCCGTTTTGGGTGTTAGGCAATGTTCAGATATATTTTGGGTGTAGGGAAGATATATGATTATCAGGCATGTCAATTAGAAGACAATCAAACCAATATTACGTGGTCCGGATTACACGTAAATCTGTAGGTCCCTGAGCTGCTATGGCTATTGGCATGACAATAAATAATTCTTTTTAAGGAACAGTCGACCTAAGATAGTAACAATGACTGCACTAGTTCATCTATACTCATCCCACTCATTCACCACTCATATTCACCCATATCTTGACGATCAAGATATTACCAATGAATAATTAATTATATAATATAACAAACTAGCCTAACCTTACAAAATAAAACTTAACCTTACCCAACATGACATTACCTAACCAAACCTAACAAAACTTAACCTACCATAATCTGACCTAACTATCCGGTCTTAACCGAACCATACATAAGGTAAGCAAACCTAACATAACTTAATCAAATCTAAAATAACCTGATGAAATCTACTATAACATAACTATGGCATATCCTAACAAAACTTAACATTTCATAAAACAACGCATTTCCAGGTCTATTTTGCTTGGCAGGGATCCGATTGAAAATCCCTTCCATATTCGTTATAAGGACTAAGTTTAACATAATTTGAGTTTCCATAACACTATATTTGAGGAAATAAATATTTTTGGGTTTTCCATTTTTCATTATTTTTTCAGTTCTTCTCCACTGTATCAACTTTGGACTCCAATTATATGTTTGGTTAGGTCGTGTTAGGTAGTTTAAGTTATGTTAGGTTTTTTGCGTAATATTACGTTGGGTATGGTTAATTTAATATTTATTTTAAGGTTTTTGTGTTGAATATAGATTGTTTTGGAAATATTATAAGAATAAAGTGTGCTTGGTTTTAAGATTTTTGTTTTGAATAATTACTGTTTTGGAAATATTTTAGAAAAAAATTTGCTTGGATAACAAAAGTTGCATATTAATGTTTTTAAAGAACAAAAGATTTTTCGGTAAGGGCAATGAGATGCCTTACAGAGAAAAATGGCCGAATAGCTGGATATAAAAGTGTAATAACATTACTCTTGGCGCTTCAAGGGGTGGAAATTGAGATGAATTGGTGGGTTGGGTCAGATCGGGATTCCATTAGACGAGCGAACAATATTGCTTTTTCAACAACACACCACTATAGCTTTAAAAATGTTTCATTAGAGCTGTTAATAGTAATTATGTTCAATAAAAGGATGATTTGTTGACTTATGTTTAGGTGAAGGTTTTAAAATATCGAATCTACAATATCAACAGCTTAGGTATGTAATTAATATTATTTGATCTTTAATGTATAAAGTATTCATGAAATTAATAACTAAATTTTACTCCGAACATCTAAAAATAATACAATGACTATTTTATTATTTTTATATGTGTTTTGTTAATAGCATATATATATGCTATTAACAAAACACAGTTGTAAATAAGATAATATTATATACCAAAACTTAACAAATGTACATTGTGTTTCATTCCTCTTATAATAAATATTGTATAAAAATATTATAATATTATCAAACTGGGAGTGCGGCTGGACGCAGGTAGGTTCACTCACACACACGCAGGAGATTAGGACCGTCCCGACCCACCTGGGACTGGCCGAACTTCTGCTCGATTAGTCACATGGTCGACCTTTCCAATCAATAAGTTTTTTTTTTAATTTTGCAATTTTATCTCAAAATGGATAATAAATATGAAATTTACTCGAAATTACAAGGACAATTATACCAAACAATCTGTTATTTGATGTAATGAATATTAATTGAATTAGTTACGGCATTGAATTTTGCATGATTTTTAAGTTACTGTGAAAAATTTTCGTAAGATAAACTAAAGTAAATAATATATTGTTTACTATCATTTTTCTTGTAATTGTCAGTAGATTTCATATTTACTAACCCTTTCGATATAAAATTTCAAAATAAAAAAAAAACTTATTGATTAGAAAGGTCGACTAAGTGACTAATCGAGCAGAAGTGTGGACAGTCCTGGTGGTTCGGGTAGTTCCTAATCCTCTGAATGTGTGTACGTGAACCTACCTGCGTCCAGCCGCACTCCCAGTTTGATAATAGTATACCTCTTGCATAAATAAGCCATTGTTTGAAATATATCTTGTCTTATCTAGCCGTTATTCATAAAATAAAAATATGTAATGTGCCCTTGAGTATCAGTACAAAAACAACAGTTGAGTTTTCCAGGCAATATTTACTTAAATAATAATTTCTGTTTATATGTTATTTAAACAATGGAATGTTTTACAAATTTGTCTCCTTTCGATAAAAAAAGGGAACTTACACTCAGATAATCTAAATTTTTCCAATATCAGTTTTATTTCAGTATTAAAATCTTAATTTAGTTGGAAGTAACTGTCGTTAGTTGACTTTGTAAGTTACAAAGGGAATACCATCAAACTATTTGGCGTTAACTAACTTAATTACTGCTGTAACAGCAAGTGGCAGTTTTCCTTACAAACTTTAAGAAATAAATTCATCTTAATTGTAGAGTTGACAAAATAAAATCTATTTTAAACGAGTTTGTTAACTGACCACATGTAAAATATCACAGCAAATTAGAATTAAAATTAAAAACAAATTATATTTTTTCACTAGTAATTAATTTCAAAATAAAACATTGATAATTTTCTTAAATTTATTTCAAAGCAAAACACGTTTTATTACCAAATATTGAGTTGGAATTTACGGACTGATTTGAAATATATATATATATATATATATATATATATATATATATATATATATCAACAATAAAAATGTATCAAATCAAAAAAGGGAAAGTTTTCACAAAACAGGGAGCTAAAATTCGCAGATGCGCGTTGTTTAATTTAATTCGCCATCATTAAAAATTACAATATAACTTCAGTAAACCAAATTTTACTGCGAAAATCACCACATACTATAACAACAAGACGGGTAAGCTTTGCTGGCAGAAAAGATCTAGGAACAAGTTGAACTCTACACAACCACATACTATTACAACAAGACAGGTAAACTGTGCAGGTGGGAGAGAACTGGGAAAGAGTTGAACTCTACACAACCACATACTATTACAACAAGACAGGTAAACTGTGCAGGCGGGAGAGAACTGGCAATGACTTGAACTCTACACAACCACATACTATAACAACAAGACAGGTGAACTGTGCAGGTGGGAAAGAACTGGGAAAGAGTTGAACTCTACACAACCACATACTATTACAACAAGACAGGTGAACTGTGCAGGTGGGAAAGAACTGGGAAAGAGTTGAACTCTACACAACCACATACTATTACAACAAGACAGTGAACTGTGCAGGCGGGAGAGAACTGGGAACGACTTGAACTCTACACAACCAGATTCTATTACCACAAGACAGGTAAATTGTGCAGGTGGGGGAGAATTAGGCACGAGTTGAACTCTACACAACTACATACTATTACAACAAGACAGGTGAACTGTGCAGGTGGGAAAGAACTGAGAACGAAATGAACTCTACACAACCACATACTATTACAACAAGACAGGTAAACTGTGCAGGCAGGAGAGAACTGGCAACGAGTTGAACTCTACACAACCACATACTATTACAACAAGACAGGTAAACTGTGCAGGTGGGAGAGAACTAAAAACGAGTTGAAATATACACAACCACATACTATTACAACAAGACAGGTGAAATTTTCAGGTGGGAAAGAACTGGGAACGAATTGAACTCTACACAACCACATTCTATTACCACTATTACAACAAGATAGGTGAACTGTGCAGGTGGGAAAGAACTGGGAACGAGTTTAATTCTGCACACTTAGCTGAAGAAGTAAGTACTGAGCAAGCTCCAACAGAGGTATTTTTCATTTTTAATTATATATTTTGTGGCAACTAATCGCATTACTTGATTTACTACCAACCTACATTTAATACTGTACTGAGACAGTTATTTAAAACCTAGTGGTACAAATCGTATTTCTAATCAAATATCTTCATCACGCTTACTGGAGTTAAACATATTTGTAAACACGTTAATATGCAGACAATGTTTCTAAAAAGGTATTTTAAAATGGTGCAAATATAAGGAGAAAACAATAAACAACAACAACTAAATTTTTGTTGTTTGGCCCAGCTATTTTTAAATCAATATGACGGGAGTACATATATAGTCAAAAAGATAAAAAAGAAATATACCGAAAATAAAGTATATAACTCTTAAATTTTTTTTAAAATATACATAATTTATCTATGGTCGTTTTAAATGTGAATTTCTTAAAAACAAAACTTTGCTTATATAATGAACAGAACGATGAATTGCGGAAGCAAACCTCTAAAAGTAAAAGTTTTAACAATTCTTTGGAAACATTTAGATTGTTTTTTTCATGTTACTGAGTTTGTATGAATGAATAATGAACAATTTAGGAGTTCTAAAACTGTTATCTTAGGTTGCAGAAAAGATTTACCTTAACTTAATAAATTTTCAATATTAAAACGTATTCAAAATGCAGATTACATAGCTGAATACCTGTTTTATAGCAGTGGTCTTTAAAAATCACATATTTACTGAGATGATAATTAGTAACTAAATTGTTGTGCATTTTCTTTTATATATTGTATTTTATATACACTAGGTACACTCGGTATATAGTTAAGTAATATTATTTTTTAGTTAAAATGTGATACTTATTGATAATGATAAAAGAAGGTATAGCTACCTCTAATATTTATCATATAATGGTGCTTGTTATATGCTTTTAAATATTTTTATTGACAAAGAGTATATTTATATAAAACAAAGACTTATGCTTTTACCCATTGGTTTACAGCTCGATTATGAATTTTATGACTTAATCCAATCCAAACTTCAAATGATGCATCACGTGATTTCTTATTACCCAATCAATCATATAATCTAATTTTATATAACATTAAGTTCTACAATGAATACATTATTGCCTTAGAAATGTTATTAATAAAAGGTTTTTAATTACTGTGAAGTGCATATGTCATTTGTAGGTAACAAGAACACGAACTCCGACAAGAACTAAAAGGGGGGTAGGGGGTGTTTTGAAATCTTATATAGAAACATACATCCGGAAACTAAATTAATGTATCTCGAAAATGTATAAAAACAAAATTATATTTTGCATTGAATAATTCAATCTGTTGCATTTGTATAGGTAAAAATACGTTTCACTGTAAATACATATTAGGGTAGCTTAAATACAATCTCACTTAAATCCTTTTGGATACCAGCAAATCGACAAAGCATTTGTTGTATTACAAACATATTATAAGTGGTAATGAGGCTTACAACTCTATTGCCTTTTCAAAGATTGTAAATTAATCGATTTTAATTTATCAAATGACGTTTAACCAAACTTTTAATTTGTACTTTTACAAGTAATAGTAATACAATACCAGTATTAAGATTTATATTTCCAAAACTTTTGTGCATTATTAATTTATTAGTATTATAATAAATAAATTAAAAAAATATTAAATTATAAGTAAATGTAACGTTAATACTCGAATATAATTAAAGAGAGTAAATACTAGAAATTATAATAACCAAACCATTTGTTACACATTCTTGTTTTTGTGTAGTAATTTGAGTTACTATGATTTCAATTTTAGAGTGTAATTTGTAGAGTATTATAATATTTTATTTTTAATTACTCTAACTAAAGTCTTGCAGTAAATGTGTCAGATTCAGGCACTATGTATTTAAGGTAATTGTTAAGCTGAGACTGAAGTCATAATACATTAATTGTCATGTTAGTTGTTTTCTCAATAAGGGACATAAGTTGGCCTAGAACTGCTAATAGCCCTACATTGTTTCAAAACTTATTTACGTTGTATTTAATGTAATTTGTTGAAAATGAACATACATTAAACTAAATTACTTGGAATTAAACTTCTCAAACTAGCTCAAAACTAAATTAAAACAACAATATACTAGGTTTATATACAATAATTTTAGTCGGGTAGAAGTAAACACAAATTAAACTAGTAATTTTTAAATATGTAAGTATACATAATGGACGGTTAATTTGGATGATATTATTACGGTAAACATGCAATTTATTAATTTAACCTTTTACTGAAAGTCTATAGAAACTAGACTGTATGTATGAAAAATGAAAATACTTAGCTATAAATACACAAAAATTAAATTTAATCTAAAATCAACGTAAAAAATACAGTAAGAGGTGTATTATGATTTATGCATGGTCATGTATAAGTTAAAGCTAAAAGAGTACATTATATGTGTGATTTACTACCTTTTTCTACTGTATATACATTAGTCTGTACAGTTAGGTTAATTATAGGTAAAACGTACAGAACCTTAATGAATATTAACAATAATCTGTGTAATCATGTTATATTTGAAACCAAACAATCATTTATATGCGTCTCAGTAGAATACTATTAGGATATTTTCATTACTTTTAAAACCCAAAGCTAAACGGTGAAAAAATTAAATTACAACTTTTAATGGATTCATTAAATTCAAGCATCACTACGTGTCAAGTATTGAATCGATATTAACTTATAGTGGGTTTTATTTCAAACGATTTTAAAGAGGTATTGAATAAGAGTTAGTGATTTAACCACATTTTTGTTGTTAAATCAGTTATTAAAATTGGGGTCGGGAATTGCCAATTACGTTCACGTAAAAGATGCAGGAATTTTTATATGAAAGAATTCCGTTCTATTGCCTAATAAATATGAAGTTTCCTAATAAGTTGTTTCCTTATACTTTTATTTTAATTTAATAAATTGAGTAGCTTTGGTAGATTAATTAGTTTAAATCATCATATTTTATTATGAATTGTTGCTATACATTTTAGATAAAAAAATTTCCATTCATGTTGTTGATATTTCCATACTTTTTTATTATAATTGAGCATTGTTCTACATACATAATAAATGCATAAATCAGACAGTTTAGTGCATAGATCTTAGTAAATTTAAAGTAGTGAGACCCATCCCCCCACCAAAGCTGGAAAGCGTGCCAACTGGGGGATGGCTCAAAACAAGTCAAGCGATGGGATCACGGGTGGCAGTTGGAGGGTTAAAATAAAACTCGGCAGCTGAGCAAAACTAATTTATTACCAAGTCAACCAAAAGCAAAACTGGCAGGCAGAAGGCCACAATATAAATTCGCACTTAAATAAAGAACAAGAAACACTAAAATTAACAAGATAAAACAAAAAACTACAAAAACAACAAACTCTACAAATACCAAAATTTAACAATTACAAACTGCATGCCCTATCTGCAGCCTAGCCTGAGACACCCAAAACGTAAGAAAAATTTAATAACAACTTAAGAGGGAACATTTAGAAACAATTTAGATAACCCCAAATAATCCCGGCAATTTAGCCCACATCCCATGATTCCATCGAGGCCAGGGAGTAAGCCGGAATCCCTGGGCAGCTCCGAATTAGAAGTTCAGCAAAAGTACAATAATCCCCTTTTGGTGAAAGAATAAAAATTAAACAATTTAAAAAAATATATAACCTGGTACCGTTCTAGTAAAAAGTCACTTCAAGACATCCAGAATACAATTAACAAAAAATATAAATAACAATCACTAGGCCTAAACATATAAATAAATAAAATAACTTAACCATAGGGACCTAACAACTATAAAATCTAAAAAATATAACAACAAATAAAACTAACAAAATAAATAACAATAAATGTTAACATAAGTTTTTTTTCCTTGTCTTTTTTCTTCAATTTTAAATATATATATATATATATATATATATATATATATATATATATATATATAGCAATGTCCCCATGGCTGTTTCCTAAATCACTGTTCAGTTCAAGTTTTAGGCCTAGGCCACATTAAATAGTTCCACAAACATTTTTTTCCCTTTTTTTTATTTTTCACCTCCTTTTTTTGTTTTTTTATAAATATAGTTTTCCGCATCAAAACCCCCAGCTCAGCCACCGGGAACAAAAATGGAAGGCACTGACCTGAGGACAGAAGACTTCTACCCCAAAGATGTAGAGAGGGTAGCGGGTGACTCTAGGCTCCAACATGGTCCTCAGGCCAGGCTAGCAGTTGGGAAGATCGAAATTCCACCGGACGGCAGGCTGAGGGCTGAACGTCCCACTCAAGGACCCTGGAGTTTTGGAGTCTCTAGCCGTGCATGTCTTGAAGCCTCTAGGCGTAGAAAATCAAATGACGGCCAACCTGACAGACAAAGGCTGGAACACGGAACGACCGAGTCCGAGCCAACGGCCACCAAAGTAAGCGAATCGCCGGGCACGAGTGGTCTCAGGCAGCCCGGCAGACCACGACGAAAAAAACGAATTGTACCGGTCAAACGACCCGGTACAGTAGATGGATCCAAAAAGGCACTCTATTAAAGCATCTATATGTATAAATGGTGCTTACTAAAATTATATTTTAACAAAAAGACATTGTAAAATTTTAAACACATTGAATTTATTAGATTTAGAGCCATAATTGTACATGTTGGTAACATTTTCAACATTCAAAAAACACAAAATTCACCATGTAATTGTGACTGGACTTGTAGATTTTTTATATTATTTTATTATTATTTTTTATTTCAGTGTATACGTAATGTATCCAAATATATATTCAAGGTTATTAAAACGTATGGAAACTATTCATTATTTTCAAACTATTCAAAGAAATATAAATAAACTTTGAAGTTAAGTACAATTTTCTATACCAAACAATTAAACATATTTTACTTTTTTTATATAGCCAGGGGATGGCCCATGAAGGAAGTCTTAAACATTTTAAAATAAGCCTACCTCGAGTTATACCTCAATTTAAAATTATTTTCTTTTCTACAATAAAAAAGTACAAACCTGAGGTCGAAAGGATGACCCAGTCAGAAAGTACAGCCACTCAAAAAATTCAATGTCAGGTTCGGGCAAAAGTATGAAATATATTTTTTGATTTTAAAACTATTAAAAGACATTTAATTAAACTTTTAAGTTATGTACAGTACATGTCCCTATTCCAAACATTGAGAGATATTTAATTTTTGTTCGCATTGTCATGAGATGGCCCATGAAGAAAGTCTTAATGTTTTTAATGTAAATCTTCCTCGAGCTATTCAAAGGTCTTTGTAACTACAACACGAAACTGCAATCCCAAGGTAAAAAGAATGACCCAATCAGATGACACAACCACTGTATATTTAACAAATAATTTATCTTATGTGGCATAAAACATATTATTCGAACATATCCATTCAAAAGCTGATTTTAAAAAAGGATTCTATCTAACGAAATTGTTTTAATTGATTTTTTCATTGAATATACATAATAAAAATAAACTATACAAAAACAAATATTCAATAAGTTTTTGAAAAAAATTATTAAATACATATAAAGTATAAACTGTATACTTTATATGTATACTCATCTGTTTGAGTCATTAATGAGGGTCATGTTAGACAGAGGAACAGCTCTTAATGTTGCACAGCCTGCTGCAGTAGACGTAATTTACAAATATATGAGGTAATTTACAATGTGAGAAGAAATTCAGCTCTGGTCGTCTAATTTGTAAGTAGTCCTTAAATTTATATTATTTCATGTAGTAAGAACAATATAGTAGAATTCGTGTACTATTTTAATTTTGTATTGACAATTTTGACATTTTTACTTTGAACACAAAGTTCCATTAAACTATATTTTTTTAATAAATCTGAATAGTCATTGACAAGTATCTTACTAGTCATAAATTAGCATTACAACGTGATAGTTTATTAAGTTAATGAGCCACGATATCTAATGAGTACTAATCTGTATGGATATTATTAATAAATGTTTAAGTTGTGTGCTCCAACAGGTAACTGTAATTGCACCAGTCAATTAACACATCTTGCCTGTCATTTATAAAAATTGTTATAAATTACGCTTTTCAGTTGACTCGTTCGATTATGACTGAATCTGTTGGTACAGTTAATCTTCAAAATGTTACACATTCCTTCGATCCTCTATTAAGCAAAATAAGAGTATTTTTGTTTAAAGGCTACTAACAATAAGGCATTATTTGATCATTTAGTTATTGTCAATATGTAAGTCAAAAGGTATGCAATTTCGATTAGTCCTAATATACATTACTTTATATCCTAAGTGAACTAATTAAGTTAACAATTTTAATTCCTCATTCAGGTGCTTTGTTCTAATTATTTTCGATTCGGTTAGGTTGATTTACAAGAAGAAAAAATTGTAGGTGAATAAACTAATTTTGTAATCATAAAAAAATGTTCATTAAAATATAAAGCTAAACTACTATTTTTTTACTTTATATTTATTTGTTTTCAAGTAATTTACCTAATTCGATATTTTGAACAAAAAAGATGACTTATTGAATATTGATTTCTCATTTATGTACAGACATAACAATCATAAGCACACAATGACACCAAATCTTTTAGTCTAAATATTACGAAGGCATTAGTTGATCAACAGGCCTGTATCACAGGTATCACAGTTAACCTAAGTTTTTCTGGTATCAGTTAACCTGCTGATAGAATAACTGTCGATGTTTAGGTTGCCCCTCGAGTATAATAGATTTAAAAAATCTATTAAAATGATTTATTGGAAATTCGTACATTATATACCTTAGCTAACTTTCAATATTTGTAATTTGTACTTTCTGAATTATGATGTATAATAAACAGAGAATACTTTAAATCGAATCGATGTAAATAGAACATTTTGCAAAACAATTTATAAGTGTTCCAGGTTTCGATATTATTTTAACAAAGTTATCGTTACTTCAATACATGTACAGTGGGTGTATCATTACAAGTACCACTGCACGTGTGTGGTTGGTCAGATCGGTCACTGTAGATGACTACCATTTTAGGTAACTACGTAGGTGTTAGGCCCACCCACCCTTAAACTACGGTTGTATTAGCCCAACCACCCACCCATTCACGAACAGTGGTATTGATTATTGCTTATTATAAATTTAATCAAAACTTAGAACACTAATAAATATATATACAAAAGATGCACTAAACTTTTCATAAAATGCATAAAACACAATAACTTTCGTAACTTCTATATGCGCTTAACTTTAATGTTTAGATTGTAATTTTACCTACTTCTATAAAATAAGTAATGTCTTAATTAACACGTACAAGTGAACGTTACACAACACAACCATATTACAATCTTAGTACCAGTGGTCTTGACCGGAGGGTTCCTACGTTATCGCAAGATAACGGAGTCAAGCAACATCGAGCGTGGCTGTCCTTTGGATGAGTGCCATTCTGAGCGATCCTGTCTTTGCAAGCAGGGATCATCACCATCGTTAACTGAGTATATTTGAGGTCTTGTTTACAAAATATAATCAAACTGCTAATAAGATGTCGTCGGAATGTTGCCATCTTAATATTCTGAAAATTTTATATGGATACATTTTAGCCGTTATTGATCAGTCGTTATTTGTCTCGTTACTTATTGAAGGACCTCGTATTTTTAACATTTTGAGGAAGAGCTATAATGTTTTAGCCCAAAAAAGTATTGCTTTCAAAAGTTGATTACGTCTCAAATTTCATTGCCTGTATCGACCGCCACTGTACTGAACGATAACGGTTCATCAGCCAATCATATAGCAGCCCTTTTAACTCATACAACCGTTATTGTATTGGGTTTCTTCATGGTTTGTGATAAAAGTTCAGGTTAAGTGGAAGAAAGGACTGATAAGTCCTAACTTCACCTGAAAATAAAGACGTAATTCATCTAATTTCATTTTCATTTCAAAGTGATCTAACTTGTCGACCCACCATAATTAATAGAATAAACAAAAAGTAAAAAAAGAATCTTAATTAGGTATGTATTATGAAAAGAATATTTGTTTGATTTTAAAGAGAATGATGAAGGAGTGGTGAATAGGAAAGGTAATATTCCTGGAAATAATACTCCATATAATACGGTATAATTTGTGAAAACTAACCCATCCTTTTATCAAACATTCAAGTCTTCAAGTTAATTGGTAGCCAGGAAAATAACATGGCATGCTGTAATTTCACAGAATAATTTGGTCAGTATTGAAAGGAAAGTGTAAATAATGTTTTGTTCACCCGTTTTATGCTTTTGTACGTTTGATAAAAACTTCACTATTCATTTTTAACAATTCAAGGAAACCCATCATTATAATGTCAGACATTATATTGCAGTCATTACCTTGTCACTCTGTTTTCTATGTGTAATATGCTGTTAGCTGTTGTATCTGTACGATATTTATTTAACGTTTTAGAATACAAGATGGACATTGTTGACGAAAACCATTTATAAAATAATAAGATAACGAATTATTTACTTGGTGTTATGGCCGAGTTATTTTTTACCCTCTATAGGTAAAATTTTTATGTTTATTCTTTTATCTAGTAAATAATTTCCATTGAAACAAAGATTTAATTTTGAATAGTAGCCTGTTATAAATCAATATACACATTATATTTTAAGTAAGGTTCATATATTTCCATATGGTGTACTCTTACAAGTACTCTTGAAACATGAAGAATAAAACAATCTAATATTTAAGATTTAACCTTTTTTATTTAGTAGTTATTTTTGTCATAATTTTGATTTATTGGTTTTCTATGCATATATTATGTATAGAATATTTTTTTATTCAGAAATGTGACTGTTTTCTACAATCTCATAGCTTTTTAATTTACATATATCTTAATATATTCATTAATGAAAGTATATAGAAAATAAAAAAATAATAGTACACTTACTGTCTGTACCAATTCTCATTATATACGTACTATAATAACTACTTTAAAAATAAATAAAAATTATTTACGGAATGAAATATTGTTGCATGGCTGCAAATTGCAAAATATCATTTTGTATAAAGATGCACTAAACTGTTCATCAACCCATAATGCTTCACACCGTTTAATCTTATAAATCATCCCTTACAATGCCCCTGAGAACAGTGTATTGTATACGACTTATAGCACATGGTAAATTGAACAATACACGACTCCTTGTGGTATATGACGAGTAGCCACAATCTATAACAATAAAATGTATATCAACCCGTAATACATCATTCAATGTAACCTTATGGAATATCCCTTACTATTCCCCACAGACCAGTTTATTTTACACGACAGTATCACATGGTAAATTGAACAATACACGACTCCTTATGGTATATGACGAGTAGCCATAATGTATAACAATAAACTGTATATCAAACCGTAATTCATCATTCAATGTAACCTTATGAAACATCCCTCACTATTCCCCACATACCAGTTTATTTTACACGATAGTATTACACAGGAAATGTAACAATACATGACCCCTTGTTGTCTATGACTAGAAGCCACAATGTATTACAAATAAGCTGTTCATGAACCCTTCATGCTTCATGCCATGTAACCTGATGAAACTTCCCTTACGAAGCCCCAGAGACCAGTTTATTTTACATGACTATACCACACAGTAAATGGAACAATACACGATACATTGTGGTCTGTGATGAGTAGCCACAATGTAGAACACTATTAAGGTAGGTTTGGGTTAAGTGTAAAAAAGTGTATTGTTTAGAATACGTAATTTTAATTGTATTGAAACAATATTACTATACATTATAATGTACTATACAATATACTATATATTTAAGTATTGGAAATAGTAGGTTTTACTTTGATGAGACACAAAATAAATACGTTGATGTCATTATGTTATTATTTTCAATATAACATTTACTTTTCGCTAATGTTTAGTAATTATCTTCCTTTTTACATACAGAAGACTTTCCTTATAAACAAATAACTATGCATGGGTTTTAACAATAATTTTATGTAGTTAAATAACAAGTTTAATAACTGTAAAATTAATGGTAGTTAGTTGTTAGAGTTTTGCGTATATTTTACGTTGAATACACGTCCGTAAATTTATTATTTCTGTAAACATTTTATTTAAAAATTTTCAGCTATATTTTAATGTGTTATATATTCACTCATGTTCTCCTTTATGTTGTATTAATTACATGATGTTGTATTTAGAAAGGAAACAAGCTCGTTAACCTCCAGGAAGACATTGTGGTCCTAGACAACAGACGTTGGTTTGTGAAGACATTGTGGTCCTAGACAACAGACGTTGGTTTGTGAAGACATTATCTGTCTGACAGCTACTTCTTCCCTTTTGCTCCATCTCTCATTTGCACAGCACCCCTTCCGGTTCATGTCAAAAACAGACGTTTCACATTTAAATACTCTCCGTTAAAAACATAGATAAAGCATATTATATGTTTACCTCATGGTTTTTGTACTTCATCGATAAATATAATAATGGAAATCATATTATAATGTTTTTATTTTGTGCTGTTTTACAAAATAAATATTGATTTATCATCTATATTTTCCATACAATATTACATATTGTTTGATATCGGATGGTAAATGTTACTTGTAGAATTTAGTCTGATTGTTTTCTATTATTATTTTAGGTAGTAAAAAAATGTCTCGTTATGGCTTTTAGAAGGTAAATTAGCACAATTACATCACACATTACACTTGAACAAACCCTGTTACTCTATTCTAAAGGTTTTATTGACAGAGACCGTAATGTGACTTTCGAAAAAATGAGGCTTAAAAGATGGTACGTTAGGAATAGACCCTTGAGCCGACCTAAGGCATATGTTTTTGAAATGTTGTAATAGTATTCTAAATAATATAAAGTATGAATTTAAAATACCGTTTATTTTAAACTCTTATATTCCGTAAATATTAGGAGCTTAAATTATGTATGTAGTAATAATATATACCATATAAAACACATACTATATATGTATTGAATGGGATATGAATATGATTGTCGTACTAACAAGTTTATTTGATATAGGGTTGTACAATGAAAACATCATTGCTACTTTTTTGGGTCTCTCAAATTTAGTAATTATGACTATTTAATCCTTAATATGAAGTTACTATGATAAAAAAGACTTTTATTTTGTTGTTCCTTTGCGGTTGAATCTAGAAGACCAAGATTATAAATATACACTTGGTTTATATTTATTTTTAAATATTAAATGTTAATTTTGATGACAGTTAGTGATACAATTTTAAATGTGTGCGTGTAGAAAAGATGTTATGTAAATGGCATGATCGATTTCGATTCTTTAAAAAAGTGTTTTCTTTTTTCATTCCTTTTTTCGAGCGTTGTTGTTCCTTGGATGGGTGACCGCTGACGAATCACTTCCTTAAATGCAGTACGCCTACTTTGCCACTGTTACTGATTCGGAAGTCACCTTTAAGCCATTGATCTCCAGGTTAAGTGTTAAAGAAGGCTTTTAATCCTAACTTTGTCCGTTAAAAAAGGCCTCCTTTTAAGGATCTAGCTTAGTCTGAAATACTATGAATTTGAATTATTTAAGAAACAAACAAACAAATTTAGAATATTCTAAAACGTGATTTAATAATATTAATTTTTGAGGCTTCTCAGTTGAATAGTAACAATGAATGAACTAGAAAATCAATTAAATAAATAAAAGAAAACGTCAAAATACTGGTATTATTTAAAGTATAATATCTATCACAGCTTAGAAAAATAACAAGTAAATTTATAAATTAAGTATCAAATATTTATAGTAGTCATCCTCAAAGGTGTTAAAATTTAGGTCACTTAAAATGCCATGTGTATAATAATTTGGGATTTGGGAAAATATTCTCATTTTTTTCCAATTGGAATCGTACCCATTGCAAATAGAGTTAGAAAACGTTTCCCTGGAGTAAGAAAATGGAAAAACATTCACTATTTTTATACGCCAAATACAGGAAGTGACTCAGCAGTATTATTATTCCGGCTTTATATGATTTTTCAATACTAATGTATTAACCAATATGAGTTTTATGATATAAATAAAATTTTATGAAAGTTTAAAAACTCATAAGCATATAACATCTAAATATTGCAAATTTATAATGGATGCTTTTAAGTTATATTTAATTACTTAAAGACTTAATAAAACTATTAGGGGACATCTCTGCACGCTTCGTGTCCCAACAACGTCGTTACTCGCTGCGCTCGTGAGGTATGCTTGGCCTACGGCCTCGCCTGGAAACAAACTTTAGCCCCTTTGAGGAACTCGGCCTGTGACTTCGTTGGGAAGATCAGCCTACAGCCACGCCAAGACGCTCTGCTACAGGCGCCTTTGTGGAACTCGGCCTGCGGCCTCATCAAGACACTCCGATACATTACCATTTGTTGATTTCGCCATGTCGCCTCGTGAGATAGTTCGCCCTACAACCTTGCCAGGATTTTTTACCAGTATGACTACCAATTTTGGTTTTTGGAGCAGAAGAGCCCCTAACCATAGTGTTTCATAAAAACTGACGATGGTATAATAATTAAGAGAAGAATATATTTAGTTTGATACCCCACTTTGGTATATTGTTTGAACATTACACAATGAAATATTTATATTCAATTATTTATATTCAAGAGGCAAAGTTCCACTTAACCTCAAAATTGGAATTTAGAGCTTAATTACTCTAAAATCCAATTACTCTAAAATCCAAAAAGGTGGATTTTAGAGCTCTCTACCACAATATTGGATTTTAGAGCATATTTTATTGGTGAAGGGAGGGGAAAACCTTTAAACATTGTCTCTTCCAAAATATAATAGTAAAATGAAATATTTGAGTATATAATATCGGGTTTGAACAATTTTACATTTTCAAAATTGTAAGTTTTTGGGCCCCCCCCGTATCCCAAATGTTGAAGTTTTAAGCTCCAATTCATATATTAGGTGTGCGTTTGTTAAGCGTGTAGAACTGTGAAGGTTTGAACATTTTACTCAGGCTTCTTCTCAAGTCAGGTCATACAAGTGCTTTTTTGTGATTTTCCCACAACTAATATAATGGGGCAGTTTTGGGGTAAAAAAGAACACCATATTGTTTATGAGTGAAAAAGTACACTTTTGTGAATTTTCCTTGAGTTTTCAGACCGAGAGCTTCAGTTCAAGTAAACACTCTATGGGGGTCGAACGTCAGGAAGTGCCTCATCATTTAGTGTCAGTGAGTCACTACATCAAGCTTTATACTATATAAATATTATATTATTAAGGATTTTTATTCTTATTTAGTAAGCCCAAATAAAGGAGGCTATTAAGGAATGTGATATCATATTATTTGATCAGCATAAAATGTAAAGTACTTTTCTAAAATGCCTGGGTAAACGAAACGAGTATTGTACATTCACTCTTCCTAGTTGAGTGTTCAGCCACAGCCCAAAACAAACTCTACTAAAAAAGCATATTTATTATACTTAGTATATTTTTATTGCTCTCCCTAATATTATGTTTAAAATGATATTTTTAGATAATCGTAAATACAATTTGATATACATAATTTTAAATAATGCTTTACTTTCATAACATAAAAAGAGTTATGCCAGAAAAGCTTGGTTACATTAAGTTTGTTTGAACCTTTCTAAACTATCACTTTACAGTATTGCCCACTCTTACTAGCAGGAAAATAATGATCTTATAAATCAAGAAAATTAATATATTTTACTGGGATACATCATAACACCATATTATGTAGCCCTTATATTTAAGAGACAGAAATCAGTACAGTCATATATTGAACAGATCATCTCTTACACACTAATCGTCTTGTATGAATTTCTGATTTAAAGCGACTTAATATTTTATACCTTATGACATACATATTTTATACCTTCGTTTATATTGACTTTTATGAAAAATCGATAAATTAAAAAAATAATGTGTACAAACTAGTTTATTATTATGTAGTAAAATTATTACTAACTTATATTTTGTCTTATTTGTTTGTCATTACTTACAAAATGGCTAACGAGTAGATAAAAAAAATAAGGGAAGGAGATGGTGACAAATCACGGCATAAATCTGTCAATAGTTGAAATGTAGTAGTGATTAATGGACAGACAAAATCATTCTGCGACCGTATCAAAACTGGACATTATAAATAGTTTTGTGATTTTCAAAGTTGAACATAGAGCTTTTCAGGCAAGTTTTTACTAAAAATTATTATATCAAATAATGAAAATTATTGTACTGAGTAAAATGACTTGGTAAACTAATTTTTCTTACTATTGCAAATTCATAATTTTTCACTTTTATATTGATATTATATGATTAAGAAAATCTATTTGCGTCAAAATATATAGCTAAATTAGACAACATTTTCCCTAAAATATCAACATACTTGTCACTAACAATCACCTTTCAACTACTTTAATTCATTTGCAGATGAAGAAACATAACCATATGACTAACTGTCTTATAGAAATGAAAATGGTCTTAAGGGGAGCAGACCTCGTAAAAAAAATTTTTATCCAATTTTTTTTACTGTTTATTGTAGCTCATTTCCTGCTCTTTATATTGATATATAACTTGATGTATATTTAATTTATATCAGGTGTGAAAAAAAACCTTTGTTTAAAACTATGCAAGTGAATTTTTGCAACAAATTGTTACCATAGTAATAAGTTCATAAATGTGATTTCTTATAGTGTCTATGTCTTGAATGACAACATAATTTGAAAGGCTTTGACTGCTAGATGTTTGTTTACATTTCTGTTTGGTGTTTATTGTTGTGACAGCTGTCAGTTAGTACTACAGGTTATTTTATAGTAATAACTGTGTGTTTCAAGTAGTGATTTGTTTGTGGATTACATTTGTGTAATAATAATATAATTATAATCTGCACAATGCCAAGATCAAATAGGATTTTTTAAAAGAAGAAAACATTTGGTTGGCATGCTCATGGTAATAAATCTAACCCTAACTTATGTATGTATAGGCCTAGTACATCAGTCCAAACTCCACCTACAAATGAAAGCAGATCCAAGCCCAAAGATACTATTGCATCTAAAATAAAACTTGCCCAACATTTTGGAGAGTACAAACAATTTGAAAACAGTAGCTTTGAGTACAACATTGTAGATATAAGTACAATTCAAGAACTTATTCAACAATCTGCAGTTTGCAAAATTTGTCATGGTAATTTGTCTTAGAGTAATAGATCTTAGAGTATTTTGAAATATATTCATTTCTCCGAAAACAGTGTTTTTTTTATACCTTATGTACCTTTTTCTCCAAAACTGTTGGAGCTAGAACATTAAAACTTGGTACACATATGTAGAGCTTTAATATACACAACTTCTCCAGTTAATTTATATAAATACTCAAAAATAAAAAATATAAAAAATATTGAATTTAAACATTTTTGTTTATAAATTTAATACTTATAAAAAAATTTTTTCTGCATAAACTAATTGAAATAAACAAAATTTCCCTAGAGAGATTGTTTACAAAGAGGGTATAAAATAGTGGTAAAAATTTCATCTCCATATCTTAAATAGTTTTTGAGAAAAAGGTACATAAGCTAACATGGCCGAAGATAGGGAAGTCTGCTCCCCTTAAACGTAACGATTTTTCTAAGACTATTAGAAAAAATAAAATGGCAATTAATTCCAATAAAATACTTAGTGAATTTAATAAATTTACTTAAATCTGATAAATCATTATTTCCGTGCTATATATGATTGTATCTAAAACATTTGCTTATATGTATTACTTACATTTACAATTTTTACATTATGATTTATCAATATTTTATTACAATCTGCAATGTTGACTTCCTTAAGTTACATTAGAATAAACAATTAAAACGGGGACAAAAGAAAAACAAAAACGTAGTACATAAAAATACAAATTTATGTTTTTTTCGGTTATATTTTTGTAGGTATTGTTTTGGTGTTTTAGTGCAGGTACCTGCAATGTTAAAAAAATAACATTACAGTTTATCATTTTACATAACTATGCATTACAATGGAAAGTATGAATACAAGAGCAGATAATTCTGCTACACCTGAAACAATTGGTGAACACGTTTAGATAATTTTATCTTATTGGCCCAAATACATCTGTCTCTACTCTAAGCCCTATTCCCTCAACAACACTCAGTTTAACAGTGAGTGAGGTTTATTGTTGTACTGTAAACAAAACAAAGTTATATTAACTTAGAGCTATATCTTACTGTAATTAACCATTGAGAGTTCTATGTGACTTCTGTTCTGAATTATATTTAATATGTATATTTATTTGTACAGTTCAGTGTAATTAAAACAGATAAATTTATTTATCAATTCATATTACATAGTGTATATACAAAATAAAATATTTGGAAGCGCCTGTATTTTTTTGTTACAAACATGTTCATTATAATAATTATTATTTTTCTAAGCAATCTATTAAGATATAATTCATAAATCATTCAGATAAATTTATTCATAATATTGTAATTTCATAAAAATTTACTAATTTAAAGTAATATTATGTTTGTTTGGTTTAATACAAACAATATATTGCTATATTCGTTTTTTTTTTTTTTTTTTTTTTTTTTTTGAGCTACAATCGTACGAAAAGTACACTTAGTGACAGCATTTACGACCTTTCTGTCATTGAGTAATACGTCTCAATCATCACTTTGAATATTAATAGTAACGTAAATTAATCAACCAGTCTTTAACAAAGCTGCATTTGACAAATGTGCATTGAGGTTAGAGTTATGGAGATATATGACGTAAAGCTGCCAATATTCCGAATTTAGGTGATTTTATTAATGGGTACTGTGATGTACTGTGCATTATTTTAGAGTAAAATTATTTTGAATTAATGAAATTTTCTTTATTAAACCTGAAAATGTGATTTTTAACTATATATTTCGTAGTCATGTAGTAACATTGTAATAATGAAACTGAACTATATATAAACTATAATAAGTAAAATAAACTATATATTAAATAGTTTCTAACTATATTTTCTATTCGTGGTTTTGTATGATCCAATAGAAACATATTAGATCTGATAGAAACATGCATAGTCCAATATATTATGATTTTTGTCTTTATCAACTAACTGGAAAAAATAATTATCATGTCATATAAAACTGTTGTTGCAGATATTATTGTTAATTAAATATTATAGCAAGTTGGTTCAGTAAGTTTTAAGATAAGCTCAAAATATTTACTTCAAAAAAATCCTGATATTATTTTCAGTCTACTATAAAAATTACTTAACTAATGCAATGTATAAAAAATTAAAATGCACTTATAAACATAAAATAAAATATAGTTCAAGATCTTTTGACCCAAGCCATGTTTTTATGTCAACCACCCGGATACGTCTCATCCGGTTGTCAACAGACGTAATATCCGGTTGCTTAAAATAGAATGTGGTAGTTGATACAGCTAAACAACACGTATCTACGTTATTACAAATTAGCAAACAATTATTACCGTATTAATGGGCTGAGAATGGCTTGAAATGTGTGCATCTAAATGTATTCTCAAATAAATTTGTTCAATGTGAGTTCCTTTCAAAAACTAAAATAAATGCGTAAAAATGAAAGGAAAAAAGTAATTATGATTGTTAAAAATTACAGGTTATAAATTATTTTTGCTTTTTGTCATTCGTAAGTGTCCTGTGCTTGTATTTGTCTATATTTATTCACAGTTGGAATTAACTTAATGTTACTTAGTTCCGTCGATTCTACTATATTTGTAATTTGTTTCGACGTGTTTTGTTTCAAAAAGTACAAAAGGTTTTATGGAACCTTTGATTAAGATATATGCACCACATTTAACGTTATATAATACTAAACACTTTTCAAGGTTACATTTATTTTAAAGGATTGATCTCCCAAAACAATAAGTTTGAAAACCTTAAAAACCTTGCCTACTTCTCTGACATTGTAAATAGAATTATACATTTAAAAAGCCATAAGTATGAGAGTATATTAATATTGTAAGTTCTAAGTACATAATTGTGGAAAGAGAAAAAATTTAAATTTGTTAAATTATTTTCAATGCTAAATATTCAATAGTTTTCAAATTATGTAATATATATTTTAAAATAATTAATATATAAATGTTTTCCAAGCTGTTAATCACTGGATTTGTTACTAAATTACATTTTCTGATAAATTCTGTTCATAGTAGTTATCCAATATTTATTGACAAACGTCATTCTTTTCATTAGGTTGTTGGAAAATTAATGACTAAAGAATTGAATTTAATTCAACCGGCGTTTAACAAGTGACAATTACTGCAGATCGTGTTTTCCGATGAATTAACCTGATGACAGTCAATTATTTGATAGGATTAGATTATACAATTTATTTGTTCATCAATTGTCTGATTTTCTGCAGTTAATATTTAAACTAACGACCTGCTACAGACCGTTGATTTATTGTTAGTGTCGGTGTTTAATTTAGTTATTTATAGTTTACTTATGTTATTACGTTTTATACCATATTAAGGAGTTTAATACGACAGTGTGGGTTTAGAGCTGTACATTTAGCCAAAAAGTAAAGTTACTTAAAAACGAGTAAAACGTATTAACACTTTATAACACAATTGTACGTTGATAGTTTTTTTATTCACTGTAATTGTAAAACTAATTTAATATGAAAATTATTATTAGTAAAACGGATTTTGACAGACAATCCATTTTAAATGTTTCTTGAAGGACATGTACTTATGTACTTAAATGAGCAATGTATTTCTTGAACACCACACAAATATAAAGCCCCTTCACAGGATAAAATTATACCAATCAGACTCCATATTCATAGTTATTCATACATTGTTCACGGTCAGTAAGACGCCGATCATCAAGATATGAGCAAATATGACGGGCGAAGGAATGTGGTGAGTATAAATGAACGAGTGTACTCATTGTTACTAACTAAGGTCGAACGTTCCTCAGAAAGAGCTATTTATTATTGGCCCAACAGCCAGGGCAACTAAAGAACGTACAGCTTACATGGAATCTGAACCTCGTACTTTTGGTATGATTTTCAGCAAATTGACAAGCCTTAAAATCCATTCTCTTCCCTACACAACATACGAACCTTGATTACCACCCAATATTGACACCCCAGAATACTCCAGTATGTCCACGTTGATTACATAACATTCAAAAGTAGTTATATTATACAAATGATTTTTAATAACAGTTTAAAATAGTAGAATATCTTCAAAACAATCCTTATAAGAGATTGTTTGAACATTTTCATTTTTAAATAAGAAAACTTGTTTTGATTGTGAATGTTTTTAATTTATATGTATTCTACACATAACAATACAATTATGCTACTATATTTTCAGTACAAAAATACTAGAATTTTGCGTATGGACTTCAAACAGTACGAAATGAAAGCCTTAGTTGTAGAGCAGGTAAAACAAATGTATGACGTATTATCCATTATAGTATTTATTTATTACAATGCATTAAATTTTCAAGTAAAACTGTAGAAAAAATTTGAAAAAAATAAATGGATCTTTTCCGTTAACCTACTACCACTACTTTTTTTTGTTTCCGTTAATTCACTGCCGCTTGATAAATGTTCTGTTGCTCTAAAAACTGTTCCCTAATAATTTCTATGTCGTTTGTGATATTCCTTATCCGCTAGGAATCCGATATCGCTGGCCTTATCTTATTGCTTCCCAAGAACTTATACACGGAGAGCGCTTTCGATGGTTAAGTCAATCTATATATTTACCAGCTTGTGATCAACTTTAGTAGCCACCTATCCTAACCTAACCTAAACTATCCTGACCAAACCTACAATAATCGTGATTGTAAAAAAAATAATGAAAAAGTGGTAGTGAACTAATGGGAAATGTCCAAATAAATGGCTTACGTCATAACATAATAACTTACATTCAATTAATTTTTTCTATTGAAAATTTTTATATGTTAAATACTTAAAATACCAACAATATAAAAAAACTTATAACAATATTTTACTTTAAAGAAATGAAAGCATTTTGTTAGGAGGCAAGGAGAGAACTTCCAACGAGAAAATATCTCTTGAATTTTCAAATCCCACGTTTTAGTATTCTGCTAGATAAAAAAATGTACAGGCTATCACAGGTTAGACTGACGTCTATTTGTGCAACTCACAAATATTATTGTTCAATATTTTGCACATAGAAAATTTTGTACAATTTTACGTGGTTATAAAATATATTAATTGGTGTTTTAATCAGGTGTAATATGTATACCAGTACCTTTTCTTGTACTGTTGTATAACAGTAATATTAATGACAAAAATTAATTTTACTTTCCCACTTTATCATAAATAATTGTTTATTTTATACTTGTGTCATAATTTAAACAGGGAATGTCCTTAAGTCACGTACCTATTATATAACTTGTAAAAATAGAATGCTGATTTATTTTAACATGCTTGATTTAAATATTTAGAATTATGAAAACAATTTTGCAGAAACATATTCTGTAATAAAAATAATATGTATTGAGGATTTTAAACTAACATAAAAAGCAGAATTTTTCTTAGCCATAACTGTATCGACCTCCTATATTATTTTAGTTTACAAGTTTATGAAACAACTAATACGTTTAGTAAATATCTTTGACATAAGCTAAACGACAATTCATAAAGTCAGCCTAAAATCAGACAAATTATTTTATTCTGATGAATACAACTGTATATTGATTTAGGAACCATATACTTATAATTTTTCCCCTAGGATATTCAAAAAAATGTTTACTACTTACGACATTACTTCATATTTCTTTGTAACGACTAATTTATTGTAATATAAAAAACAGAGAAATATAAAAATAATCTGGAATCTTAAAACACACTAAGACAGCAAACATTATCTTTTGATGTTTAGAGATATAATAAACAACCTCTTTTATGCTTTTTCCCTTCCTCGTATATATATAAAATATCAATCACTTCTTCAGAAGAATGCTTTTGGTTAAGAAAATGTTAACGATATTTCTTCTTTAGCTGGAAAATGATTTAGTATATTAATATTATAATATATAAAACTACTCTAGTATAAAATATAATATTATTACTCTTTTAGGCCATTTATTAATAAATATATAAATGTATTGATAGGATTGATAATAACTATGATAAACGCTAAAAAATATTTATGTAAAAAAATATTCTATATACATCTCCTGAGTGAATGAATAAAATGAAGTTAAAAGCAATGTTTAAATTCGTTTAATTATAAGAAACATAGACTTTTAGGTTAACGTTTTAAATCATAAATTTAATTGCACGTTTATATTAAACTGTGCTCGTAAACTTTTATTAATCTCACTTTTATTACCTTATGAGGTAAATTGGTAGATAGGGCTTAGTAGTCCTAACTCCACCTAAAAAGCCACTTTTTCATTACTTTTTATCTATACTCTTTCATTGTATATTATACTAAAACAGGTATAATGAAGGAACATATTATCAACACTATATGTAATTATATACCCCCCTTTTATCCCTCAATAGTATTTAAATTTGTAAGTGAAGTTTTAACTCATATTTTCAAATTTTTTGATATGTTGCTCTTTAAATAATTGCAACCAACTTTTTAAAACCAAAACTTAAAGTTACACGTAGGTAATAAGGTAATATACTCTTACCCAAGTTAAAAGTAAATAAAAATAAACACACATAAAAACATATTTTATTTGACTGTTCTGAGACCAATGTAAATTTTAAAACAATATTAAAGTTTTATTTTTAAACATACATCTTTACACTTGACCTTTTTAACAAGAATACACAGTAAGTTCACTGGGACCAGATTTAAATATCATCCCTTCATTGAACATTATACATTAACACTGAGCTAGTACGGATGGGCGAGTGAGACGGTTAACAACGCCGTGAACGCGTTAGCTAGTGAATTTGAACTCTACAAGGGCTCTACTAAAACAACCACTACATGTAAAATGTGAAAGGGGTAAGTGTATATTAGTTGCACTTATATATTAGGGCTCTAAAGTTATAAATGAAGTAGTATTGGACTAATTACTTACTGTAATTACTTTTTTCATACTAGAAAAAAAGCATTAGTATCCCATGAGAGGGCCAGCCATCAGTTACCTAAATAACAATACATATCAACCATTAGAGCACCCCACCTTGGCAGGTCAAGGTGGCAGGATATTAAAGGATATTGGAGGTGTCAAATACGTGACTTCCATGAAGTGTGGTCGCGTCTTGAAAGCTTCCTTTGTGGTTGATGAGTTCTTGATCGATGACCTGTTCATTATTTTATGATATGAGTATTTTTTATTTGGTTTTGGAATGAAATTTAGCTAGCTCCTTATTTAAAAATTCCGATTCATCTTTCTGAATATTTCCTACGTAAATATAAATTGGGTTATCAATAATAGAATAATTAATATATATTTTATAATTAAGTAACCTAACTTCAGTGTTGATTTATTTTCTGTATTTCATAAAGTTTACACTAATTTAGTTAAAGTTTAAAATATGCCTATTTTGTTTTAACATACCATAAATACATTAATAAATACTTACAGTTTATTAACTTAAAAATATAAAAAATCATAAGTAAATCATAGAGATGGTGTATTTACTTTACCGTTTGGCTTTCATTTGAAAACTACTGTGACAAAATAAGAATTTAAACTCTGTTAATACATTTATCTGTTTAATACATTACACAAAAAGTGTACATACATGGTAAATTATTTTCACTTCATTAGGTTATAGATAGGTGAGTAAATTGGTGATTATATAATAGAGTCATCTGCTCACCCATACACTTACTGGCTGATTGAGTATCGACTGATGATAACGTTAACTGTGACTACAAGTATAGGGATTTAAATAACTGTAAGCCGAAACTGTCACATGGTGCTACTCGGTCTTAGTGTTGGGGACACTGTAGGTGGTACGCTCTATTCTCGACACTATAATGTGATCAGAGGGCCCACTCAATGGTTTGCCATAAATTGAAGGTATTAGACAAGTTTAGGGTGTCCTTGTGTAATGGCTGCAATCAATGAAAGGTAGTAGACAAGTCCAGGGTGTCCATGTGTAATGATTGCCAGGGTTGTGGTGTTGTGAACGAAAATAACTGAGTAATTCATTTGCTGGAAATCAGTACAAAACTACGGTGGTGTATATTTCACTTGAAACGTGCATTATTTCATTACTCGTCAATCAGCCTATTTAAAAATTACATTTTTCAAAAAACCGTCGGGCGTCGTATTTATTTGGTAAAATTGATTAAACTCATTCTTATGCTTTCAACACTCTTCTTTCCCAGCATCATTGAGCATATTCTCATGATTCTAATATCTCTTATATTCCAGCATATATGCTGGAATAAGACTGGAATTTAGCCATATGGAATAAGACTCTGGGGTAGCTGTGCAAAGTACAGGTTGTACTGTGTCTTCAGGTTTAAAAAAAGAGCCGTGAGGGTGATCCTACATTTGAAAAGTAGAGAGTCAAGTAGAGATGCCTTTAGAGAGGTGGGATTTCTGACTTTGCCCTGTCTCTATATTCTCGATGTGATCTTATACTCTGGATCGAGTTGCTCATCGGTCTGGGATAGGGATATTCACCAATATGAGACGAGAGGCAGGGATAACCTACGCGTCCAACAGCACAGAACAAATGCATACAGAAGTTTGCCTTCCCAAGTAAATGTCAGATTACTTAATCATCTCCCTGAAGGTATAAAACAACAAAACGGAAAAAATCTCAAAGCTCAGTTAAAAACCATTTTGGTGTCAAAAGAATTTTACTCTCTTGAAGAGTTTTTGATGGATCGCTGGGATGATTTGCCAAACTTAAAGCTTAATTGCAAAAATCAAAATTTTGGACTAAAAACATTAGTTACACACTCCGTCTGGCGGGTGCCAACATGGACCCCCCAGACTTCTCTAGTAGTGACCACATCGATGGAAACCACTAAGCGGATGCCGTCTCGGTATTCAGAAGGCCGAACATAGAACCTATCACCTACATGTTTAATCCTGATCTGGTGTGAAAGGAGTGTGAATGGCAACATGTATTTATGTAAGGGTTATTATGAGCAAGAATGGGTAGGTTATGTAGTTGACGATTGTGATGCAATGTACTTATTGTCTGTACACAATAAAGAAAATTTGAAATTGTAATTTAAACATTTAGCGTTTGATTAAAATGAATGAATATTAAAAGTTTAGGCAAATAATATAAAATAACGTTAAAATACCCATCAATTATAGTAAATTACTTGCAGATAATAAGTATTTAAGATAATTAGTTTTTTATAACACCAACGTAGAGTATAAAAGGACAAAATTCTAAAGGAGTTTGTAGCCAAATATTAAACAATAAATATATATTTCTATATATAACACTCTTCTTGGGATTGTCTTTCCAATATTCATCTAACAAACGTTCTCTTTTGAAAGTAGGTAGACATTTTGAAAATAATGGTAATTATATATTCTGTAAGTACTTATTTTTATTTTTATATTTTTATTCAAGTAATTTATACTAATAACGTAGAAAACATATAATAAGTGAACTAAAGAAACTGGCTTGCCAACAGCCGACCATTCCTATATTCCCAGTCAGTCATCAAGCCATTTTTATCTTTTGCTCCCTTGGTTTTGTTGCAATTTAAACAGCTGATTCTAACCAAAATGTACGAGAAGACTTTTCAGTGTTACCTTTATCTATGTAATGATAATATTTATTTACTTTATGTTTTCTTTTCCACACTCTTAAAATGTAATTTTAAAAGTATTTATGATTTTATAATTTAAAAAAATAACGTGTGTTAATTTTGAGTTATATTTTGATAAAGGATTTATTTTTACAGATTGTTGGATTAAAAATCACACAGTTACATAAGATATCTGAACTATTAACAACTATACTTAGTATAAATAATTTATAGAGATATTGGGAAACAATCTTGGATGAATATTTACAATTTATACTAGTTACAACAGAATTATATCATCTTATTGTAACTGTTATGTGACCACATTTAGTCACAATACAAAATAAATTTTTAAATTAATTAGTGCTAATATGTCGCTAGTGCTGAAACTACCATGAATAATTTAAATAATTTCACAATGAAATATATTGCAATTCTCGGAGTGAAATTAATAGTTGCGACTCCTTCTCACAAATGCAACATAGTCCTAGTATCTACTTACATTGACGGTATAAAAGTATAAATAAACTGGCACAGTTAGACTGTTGGTATCAACTGTTCCATCTGTGATATATAATTCACTAGTTCAGGATGTTATAAATTAACTTTTGTTTGTTTTATGACACTTGTAATTGTAAAATATATGTTTGTAGTTCAGCTTCATAATTCTATAGCTCTGAAAATTCAATCTATTAAAGTGTTTATTTATTTAGTCAATATCAGCCCGTATATCATTACATGGCTATTTAATTTAATATAAACTAAACACGTTTATGAAATAAAATAAAACATGTTATTGAAAGTTAAATTCTTAGTGATTGCTTTCGGCCAATAGATTTTGTCCATGGTACATACAACTTTTATACCTATCACTTGTTTGACTTTTGCAAAGTATCAAAAGTCAAACAAATGTTATCCTTAGTTAAGCAGAATCAAGCACTAAGAAGTATGATAGAAAGTGCTTGTGAGTATGTGTGCGTGTGTGAGTGTGTGTGTGTGTGTGTGTGTGTGTGTGTTTATTAAAGTCACTTTCTTTTTTATCTAACGTAACTTTCATAACAATAACTTCAGAAAACTACGGCATTATAATAGTTTTTATTAGCAAAAATTTCTGGACAAATTTGTTTCATTCAACTGCAAATTTTCACAGTTACAGTGTCTCTTGTGTCTCAGCATTTACCCTCCATACAGTAAATGCTGATTTATCAGAGCCAATCACTCCCTGTAATTTGATTGTACTTTCGTCTCGGGACTCGTATTAACTGCCAATGGAACATTACTGCCAACTATAGTGCCTATTTTTTTCATTCCACGCAGTCAATGCTGTTTTACCTGGGACAATCACTGTATGTAATTTGATTGTGCTTTTATCTCAAGACTCGTTTTTACTGCCAGTGGAACCTTACTGCCAACTTTAGTGTCTATTATTTTACTCAACGCAGTCAATGCTGTTTTACCTGGGACAATCACTGTATGTAATTTGATTGTGATTTTATCTCAAGACTCGTTTTTACTGCCAGTGGAACCTTACTGCCAACTTTAGTGTCTATTATTTTACTCCACGCAGTCAAAGCTGTTTTACCTGGGACAATCACTGTATGTAATTTGATTGTGCTTTTATCTCAAGACTCGTATTTACTGCCAGTGGAAACTAACTGCCAACTTTAGTGTCTATTATTTTACTCCACGCAGTCAAAGCTGTTTTACCTGGGACAATCACTGTATGTAATTTGATTGTGCTTTTATCTCAAGACTCGTATTTACTGCCAGTGGAAACTAACTGCCAACTTTAGTGTCTATTATTTTACTCCACGCAGTCAAAGCTGTTTTGCCTGGGACAATCAGTGTATGTAATTTAATTGTACTTTTGTCTTGAGACTCGTATTTACTGCCAGTAGAACCTGACTGCCAACTATATTTTATTCACCGCAGTCAATGATGATTTATCACAGCCATTCGAGTGAGTTATTTAATTTGATTGTAATTTCGTCTCGAGACTTGTATTTACTGCCAGTATAACCTGACTGCTAACTATCATGTCTATCGTATCCATCCAAAAAGTCCATGATGAATAACCTGAGACAAATGTTGACCTTAATGTTACTGTCCTTAATATCGGGATAAATGCGTTTACCTTTTTCAACTCAATTACAAACTCGTCCTACTATTAACATAGTCACGAGTCACAGACATGGCCAAAGGCCGAAGGCAGACGAATGTACTGATTTGAAGCGTTGGCATACAAAACTTACAGGGGTATACGCCAGTAATATGTTTTTTTTAAATGAAACCTTTTTCAGTTTGGCTATAAAACTCTTACAATTATATTTCAGTACCCAGTAGAAATCTATTTCAGTAATTCTTTTTATTAACTATCTTTAATTATAAATATACATTAAGAAAGTGATTTATATATATATATATATATATATATATATATATATATATATATATATATATATAGAATTAAACTCTCTTTTAAGCTGGTAAAGTAAATGTTTTTACAGTAAAATAAATATTAAAAATTATAAATGTTATTGCATGGTTGCACAATTTAAAACTGGATTTAACTGATATATTGAGCATTCAGTGTAATATGATGTTATTATTGATTTAGACAGGAGTTTTAGTAGTATGTGATAACACATTGGGCCTAACGCCTTACAATATACTCTGCATAGCTCTTAAGGCATGTTTTAGTGATACACAATATTATTGGCATGCAAAAAGTTTTCTTTATAAATTATTCAAGAGTATTATAATTTTTCGATAAACTGTTTATCCAACAGATTTTAATTTATTATTATACTAAAATAGTCTGTTCATTATAGTATATTAATATATTAATATATATATATATATATATTATAATAATAATAAGGCTCAGAACTACATACTAGTTTCATAAATTGACACATTTCATTACATTATATGCTTGCTTTTATGATTTTCAAAAAAAGATATTATAATAAAATAACAGTGGTAATTTCCACGCGTAAAATTAGGTATTGAATTCAATACGTATAAAATAAACAAGTTAAACTCTTGATATTTAACAACATTTACTTTAAGAAAGTTATATTATGCTCACATTATAAATGTAATATATTATAAATCATTTCTTGTAATTGAAATTTCACGAATATTACAATATATATTAGGAAAAGCAACAGGTTGTGTGATGGGCAGTGTCGGACACAGAACGCACCTTATGTAACTCCAGAACGGACAGAATAACACTTCTTACATTACGCACAGATGTAGATAAACAACTGTTATGGTCAAGGAAGACACTAGAATAGGCAGGAATTAATAAATGCAAACCAGTGTTTCTGTATGAAATAAAATATTGAGTGACAGTGCAACCGTGGCCGGCACGTCCCAACTTCCACTTTCATCGAAACTGAGGAAATAAGGGATAAGACTGTAGTGCCGCTCTAAATAACCTCATTGTTTGTATAGAATAAAATAATTATATATATATATATATATATATATATATATAATATTTATAAAATGTACCTCACCAATAAGTTATATCAAACTTGTTGAGGCCAAATATGAAAAATAAATGTATGATTAAGTAAATAAGTAATAAATAAAACTAAATTATTAGTTATAATATTATAATTACTATTATTATTTATATTAAAATACATTTTATTACATAAATGAACTAAAAGGATGTATTTTTCTATATTTATAATCTTTCTGTCAGATTACCAGGATTGATATATTGATGTCGAAGTGAACAAAACTCTATTTTTTTTTTTTTTTTTTTTTTTTTTATATAGACATTTAACAAATACGATTATACTGTTTATGTGATGGTTTGTTAACGGGGGATTTAATTACAAACTGGTTCTTTTAACAAAATAAGAAAAAATTTTATCATTAGCTCCCTAAAACAAGACTCTTACTTTTGTAATTTTATCAACACAATTTCAACAAATGTAAAATGTTGTTCCGCAGAGTCTATAATTCAAAAGGTATGATAAATTATAAGCTAATATATTCAAAACCAGTAAGGTAAGATAAGAATATTTTATAAATTTAGGAATATCCACAAATATTTACAAAGTTCTCTTATTGCTTAAAATCGATTATTGTATCTTAAATAAACACTAAATACTTCTTTGTATACAATAATGTACTTTTAATCTGTGATTTTACTTAGGATCGTTATAAATAGTGTTTATAGAAAACAAAAAAATAAATTATATATATTTTAATGATATAGCTAGGTAAGTAAATATTCTCGTTGTAGTAGCTGGAACTGTATGTAAGTAAGTTAATTGGCTTTAAACAAAAAGGAATTTTACGAAATACAGCTTCTCTGCACTTAAAAATTTGCATATATATGAGGTAATTAATTAACTATGTCAGATGACATCCAGCTGTATTCACGTCCTATGTAATGAAGGTTTATGGAGATATATAAAACTCTATACAATACATTTGTTAGTGCTATTAACTAAGTTTTTTTTTAGTTACGAAAGTACAAATTTGACAATTTTATAACTGGCCACAAATATTCAAATAAAGTTTGATGTGAGGTTACAGAAATAACATTAAAAATAGCTTTAACTTGGCTTTTCCGAAGAATAGCATTATATTTCGTATAACAAAATATCTATAAATATGATTTGTCTTATATTTAACATAGATATTTTAAATGTAAAAAAGACAATGCAAAAACATACAACATCTATAAATAAATGAGATAAATTGGCTTTATAAATGTTAACCTTAATCGTATATTCACGTGATAATATAATTAAATTAAATAAACATTTTTTAAATGAATTCAGTGCAAAGTCTTGTTAAAGGCATCGGTAAATGTAATTTAATGAAAATGTAAGTACAACATTAGTTTTGGAATTGTGCAAGGTTATTTTTACCTGCTATTGCTATACGTTTCTTACAGAATTGTATTTTATATTTAGAAATGTCAGAGGATGTGTTTTTGTCAGGTCCATTACTAAGATTAAACTCCCTGAGGTATCGTCAATTACGTGTTCTGCTTCTCGTCTTAGCTTTTATCTGAAAAATGATCCGACTCCCTAAAAAAGGTGTCTCATGAGCTTTTTACTGAAACCCTTTAAATTTTTAACATCACAAAGCAAAGAGTTTCATTTTATTATAATATTGAATTACTTTCAACAAAATTAAACTAGCTTCTTTAGAATTCAAGGGGTATATTCATATAAAAATACGCTGAACCGGTTGTGCATGTAATATTTTGTGCATTCAGGGGTTAAGTACTGGAAGAAAAATTTTCCACCTCAATCTGTCGTTCACGACAGGCGTGACTAAAAACATGAACTATTATTATCTTTTCTGTTATCTGATGACTAAACTTTCCATTTTATTCACTCCTCTTAGCTTATTCTGTTGAGCTTAAAAAATGAATTTTCACAAGAGTCTCTCCTTCACAGAGGGGACTTTAATTCAACCATAATTAATTTATTTATCCCTTCAAGCCCCTGTTTGTGCTTCCACGATAGTGTTTTGTTATAAAACATAAACAATTATATTACTGAACTAGTTTGTTTTACTGTTACGATTTATTGTTTACATAATTAGTTATTGTATTATTGTTATTATTGAATGTTGTATTTCTTTAAGTTTGTTTTGTTAGTGTTGATATGACTAAGAAATGATAACTGATTTGACCATAAAGACCACAATAATTGCAAAAATGAATACTCTTAAGTCTTCATTAACATAGGTTTATTCACTTTTTTTGCAGACGTACACAAGCCAGAATAACAATTGAACTTTATATATCTTTGGCTGACTCACTCACTAATCACTAATTCTCCAACTTCCCCTGTAGGTAGAAAACTAAAATTTTGTAAATTGTTTCTTAAGGTCATAAATAGGACAACTAGAGTATTATCTTCTTGATAAAGTACTCTTTTATAAAGTACTCTTTGATAAACTGCCCCTTAAAGACTGTTCCATAAGGATAACATTGAGTTGATTTTAACAAATCAATAAAAGTTGTTCTATAAATAAATAAATTATCTGGTTCACACATAGGCCTATCTTTGTTTTTAAATTACATCAGGTAACCAACTATGGGGTTCTATGAAATATAAATGCAACCCCAATGGCAATACCAATTTGACAATTATTAACTGTTTATAGTAATTTTATTGATTAGCTGTTGGAATAAATAAACAACACATATTTCTAAAGTAAATACTCAACCAAACCTAATCGCAACCACGTTATCTAGAAATTATGGTAGGTATCATGATGAGGCTTCGCAGTAGACGGCGACGACATAAGGGTGAAATTACCTGGTTTGATTATTCGATAAAATACTGATAACTAATATCTCAATTGCATGAAAGTATTTAGCTAAATAATAGGCAAGTTATTTAGCACTTATCATCAGGAGTTGTAAACTACGGGAATTTAAACAGTACATTTGTGTTTGTTGTTGCCATTTCACCTATGTGATGTCATAGGAGATGCGCCTGTAAATACCGTCTTCTTTCTTAGGGTTCCGTGACCACAACGCACTTTTACATCATACATATGGCAGAAGGTACATGTTGTGTATTAATGAATGCAATAAGTACTATATAAATCAACGTAAAATCCGTACGAAGTACTTTTATAAATAACTCGCCGATAAATCGGAAACATATTGTAGTTTAATAGCCATTGACAGTCTGAGAACTTAGAATTGCTGAAATATTTTGATAGTTCTTACAAAAAGAGAACCATTACAAACTAAGACTGTATGGGATTTTCAGTAGTGGGTGGACTGGAGCAAACACAAAAGCAAACAGCAGTACGTGTGAGTATATACATCAATCGCCTCTGTTTGTGTATTGGTGGGCGGGAGCGTTATCTTTGTGTATGAGTAGGTGAGCTGGAGGTTAATCACCAGTGTGTGTGTGTGTGTGTGTGTGTGTGTGTGTGTGTGTGTGTGTGTGTGTGTGTGTGTGTGTGTCTCTGTGTGTGTGTCTGTGTGTGTGTGTGTGTGTGTGTGTGTGTGTGTGTGTGTGTGTGTGTGTGTGTGTGTGTGTGTGCGCGCGCGCGCGCGTGCTTTTATGCGCGCGTGTGCGAATGCGTGCGTGCGTATTGGTGATTTTCACTAATTTATGTATATGAATAAGTGGGTGGGAGGGTAAGAAGAAGAGTGTGTGTTTGAACAGGCAGGAGAGATTTTAAGCATATGGCTTGGTAAGTTAATTTCAAATTATAATATTAAACAAACAAATTGATGTTATAATAAACTAAAATAGTTGTTTACTGAAAAAAAGTGTTATTCTTTTTTATTAATATAGGGTTTGAAAGAATTTACAAGAATACTCCAAAAAGATCCGTTGACAAGAAGAAACTGATTTTTGTACAGTGGATTTAAAACTCAACTTTTACAAGTCTTTCAAAGTAACATCGGCTTCTTATTTCAAAGAGTTTTGTAAAATTACTGTTTCGAACAACTTTTAATGTCATTTTTTTATCTTTTTCTGTTAGCTAATCACATCTAATTATATCAGTGTTACTGGACTGAAACTTACGATTATATAAATTTTTAAAAAATATGCTAATAAATATAAATAAACAACAGTGTTTTATGTCACATTAGAGCGTACATTCATTTGTCTACAAAAAGCGTGTCAAAAATTTAGTCATTAAAATAGTTAGACCTCTAATTAATTAAAAAAGTATAATTACGAAATCTCGGAATTGAAAGGAAAGGCATAACCAGTATTTTATTAAGTGATATTCATCAATCAAAATTAATAAAGGAAAAGACGAATAAGGTATCTTGATTACAATCGGATATGTGGATACAATATTAAACTAAGTTAAACTAAGTGTACCAAGAAAATAAAATAATTATCTTTAGTATTAGTATAGTTACAAATAATGCAGTATTTTTAAAGAAAAAACGATCACTGCAATGAATGCAAACTTACCTTAGGGAATCGATATTACCTGTGGAAATTAAGGAACTTATATTAAAAATCTTAAAAACATGGACTATTATTATCTTTTCTGTTATCTGATGACTAAACTTGCCATTTTATTCACTCCTCTTAGCTTATTCTGTTGAGCTTAAAAAATGAATTTTCACAAGAGAGTCTCCTTCACAGAGGGGACTTTAATTCAACCATAATTAATTTATTTATCCCTTAAAATTTAGTAATGGCAACATTGTCTTTGATATTTTACGTTCTCCACTTTCAAACACTGTTTAACTTTTCTTTTACAATATGGTAAGAAGTTCATCCTAAAAATTTCTTGTTTATTTTATGTACATTAGTTAAGGTAGATTGGTGTCTGATAACATTTTCACCATCTTAAACTGCTTGATTAGTGTCCTTAATTTAAGTCAAATAGTATTACATTAATGATACAATTATAGTATTATGTTTAACGGAAATTAGGTTCAATTTGATACCCTAAATGCCTAAATAAATTATTAAAAAGTCGGTATTGGTCTTGTTCGGAATTGCCATAATTTAATTTGTTGAAAGCCAATAATATAACACTTTTATTCGTAGTTAATTATTTGTATTTCCTGTTTCGAATTCACTGACTCGAATTAAGATGGTGTTTTTGCTAACTATTTTATGGCATTCACAAACTCTTACTCGGTTCAATATTTAGGTTATATGTGTTCAAAAATCAAATTTCCGTTCACCGTATCAGTTAATATACCGATGAAAATATAGTTATGGACACAACAACTCAGTAGTTAAAGCTTCAGATAATGAATCCTAACCAATAAATGAACATACATTTCACGTGGTGGATAATTTTTACTAGCAAGTTAATGACCTTAAAAAAAATTTGTGACGCCTTTGGAGACTGGGTACTTTCACACTTGTAAAGTTGGATGATCATGTTTCTTCCGACTCACCAACAACTTTGATAATAACTAACAACAAATTGACACCCCTAACAAACTTTAATATGCAGTGAAACAAAGAACAAGTAATTATCGAGCAGTTTATGCATTTAAGATTAAATTTAGACACCCAAAACTTAAATTATATAAATTATATTTTAAAAGGTTTATTTACTATTGTATTCAACCTTTAACATTTAAGAGCACCCTTAGTCTGTATGGTAATCAGCAAGACTTATAAACCCACAGTGAAAAGATTTAATTCTTTTGTAGATAAATCCTACTTAAATAGATATTTTGTTTTGAAAAGTGTAATTTGTACATTTTTCTTAAGATTAATTTGGTATCAAAGACAAATGTTATATTCAGTGTGATGCCTTATGGTTTTTATCATTCATTTATACTAAATGCTTGCATTTCACTCAAACATAATAATTTTAATGGCCTGAAATAAAAAATTGGTAGTGGAAACCCTTTAAAAAAAACTAAATTTATAAAACATAGTTTTTTACGGATGAGAACCGTGGGGGAATAAAACAGCTTGTGTGGTAAGAGGATTAAAGCGTAAAATATTGGCAGTGGAATTCTTAATTTATGTTCGTTGAATGTTTCAAAAATAAAGAGAAAATTCCTCTGTACTATATTGTATATTCGTAAAGTATATTTTATTTATATTAGTGTGTATTACGGAATATTTTATAAATATCTAATTGGCTCTATATATGTTTTATATCTATTTATAATATATACGAGAACAAAATTAAGTAAAAATATACGCAACAATATATTTTTTTACGTAATTGCACATTATTCTGTAAATAGTGCCAAGAATATAACAGAATTATTATAAGTTAGTTACACAATTGTAATCCGGGTTGGACCGTGTTTGGTTTTTATGTACACTATGTACAAATTGCCGACGTTTCGAGCACATTGCAGTACTCATCTTCAGGGCGACACACTCTGCTATATTGTCGGGATTTCAAATTGTAACCACGGGCATTCCTGTCTTCGATGTTTCTAGCTGGGAGGCAGGTTTAGGTACGCAAAGGTCATTGTTTGTGTCCGGGTGAATTGAGGTTATGCCATATGTTGTCTTCCCACCTGATTTAAAACTATTCTTACATTTAGGTAATTTGTTTATTATGGGCAGCCAAGAATCATGAATTTTAATTCCATCATCAAGATTCATATTATTAGGATGTTTTTTTAATTTCTATTGCTTCTCTGATTTTTCTTTTAAAATTATCTTGTATGGGGGCCAGAACGGTGGTTTCGTCAAATAAAATCAAATGTTTATTTTCAGTGCAGTGCTTTGCCACAGCTGATATCTCTGTATCTAATTTCTTGGTACACCGAATGTGTTCTTTAATTCTTGTAGAAATTAGACGGCGGCTTTCACCCACATAACACTGACCACAACTACACTGTATATGGTACACTCCGGGAGTTTGAAGTTTAATCTTGTCCTTTACACTGCGTAGATAGTCTTTAATTTTCCTATGTGGCTTGAAGAATGTTTTTATATTGTATTTCCCTAAAGTTTTAGCTAATTTATCTGTAGTACCCTTGATGTATGGAAGTACAACAGTTTTAATCCTATCCGGAAGCTGGGTTACTTCTCTTGTATTATGAACGTGATTAACTTTTTGTTCTTGTTTTCTAAATACTTTTTTAATATTTACTGTCGAATATCCATTTTGTTGAAGTGTTTTAAACAGATGTAATTTTTCTGATTTAAAGCTATTTTTATCTGACAAAGATATTGCACGGTTTATTAGTGTATTAAGTACGGATTGTTTTTGTGCCGGATAATGGTGTGATTTGGCATCTAGGTATCTATCTGTATGTGTTGGTTTTCTATAAACGGAATGGCCAATAGAACCATCAGGCCGTCTTTCTACCAAAACATCTAAGAACGGCAACTTTCTATCTTCTTCTAATTCCATAGTAAACTGAATGTTTTTATGTATAGAATTTAAGTGTCTTAAGAAGTTATCTAGAGAGTCCCGGCCATGTGGCCATATCACAAACGTGTCATCTACGTAGCGAAGGAAACAACGAGGTTTGAGTGGAGCTGAAAGCAGTGCCTGATTTTCAAACTTTTCCATATAAAAGTTGGCAATGACTGGGGAAAGTGGAGAACCCATCGCTGTACCTTCAGTTTGTTCGTAGTACTTTCCATCGAAGTAAAAATATGTTGATCTAAGGCACTCTGTAGCCAATTCAGTAAGATCTGGTGAAATAATAGAGGAAAGGTGTGGAATGACATCATCTAGTGGCACTTTCGTGAAGAGAGATACCACGTCGAAACTCACCAGTAGATCTGTGGGTGTTAAGTTAATATCCTTTATAATACTGATAAAGTGGCGGGAGTCTTGAACATGAGTGTCCGTCTTTCCAATGTGAGGTTGTAAAAGTTGAGCTATGTATCTGGCTATTTTGTGGGTAGGTGAACCTATAGCACTTACTATTGGTCTGAGCGGCGTTCCTTCTTTATGGATCTTGGGGAGACCATAGAGTTTGGGTGGAATCAGATCAGATGTAGTTAAATTCCAATGGAGTTCTGCTGGAATGGATGAGTCTTTAATAAGGCTATTGATTTTGTTTTTAATTCTAGTAGTGGGGTTCCTGATTTCTTTATATGAGGGATCTGACAGTAACTCATAAACCTTGTTTTTATAAATTGTTTGTTTTAAGACTACAGTAGCATTTCCTTTATCTGCTGGTAAAACTACTATGTCCTCTCTGTTGCGTAGTTTAACTAAAGCAGTAAATTCAGATGAAGTTAGATTCGAATCAGGCGGTTTGGAATTTCTAAGTAGGTGTGACACATCCTGCCTTATTTCTTCTGCTTCATCTCTGTTCAAGTGGGAAATGGCTGTTTCAATGTTGCATAAAATGTCTTCTACTGGAAGTGTCTTAGGAGCGACTGCAAAGTTCAATCCTTTACTTAGTACGGAGATAGTAGATTCATCCAGCTGCTCATCGGTAAGATTAACTATAAGTTTGTCGGTTGGTAGATTTTTATGTGGAGAACATTGTTTTTTCTTCAGGTTATCGTACTTCCTTGTGTGTTTCTGTACGGCCAGTTCAAACGAGCGGTCAGCTTGTTTTGCTCCCATGGAGTCTATATTATCCCAATCTGTAGAATTGAGTGTATTGGCTAAGTAAATATGTAGTCTGAAAGCTTCTATGTTGAATTTAGCTATTGTCGATCTTGTTTGCTTAATGTGATCTTGAAGAAGTTTAAAACTGGTTTCTTGGAGTATGCGAGTTATCCGGTAACTTGAAGAGTGGTGTTTAAGCTGTACAAAAGTAGGAATAATCTTAGCCATTCTACATTGCTTCAGGAAGGCTAGTCGGGCTAAATAATTACTGATCTTCACTCTGAGGTTACCAAATCTTCGTATTTTCTTAGAGATATCCTCCCCGTAAAGGACACGAATCTTCGTATGGAGACTTCCACGGTCGATATATAAGTTAGTTACACAATTGTAATCCGGGTTGGACCGTGTTTGGTTTTTATGTACACTATGTACAAATTGCCGACGTTTCGAGCACATTGCAGTACTCATCTTCAGGGCGACACACTCTGCTATATTGTCGGGGTCTCAAATTGTAACCACGGGCATTCCTGTCTTCGATGTTTCTAGCTGGGAGGCAGGTTTAGGTACGCAAAGGTCATTGTTTGTGTCCGGGTGAATTGAGGTTATGCCATATGTTGTCTTCCCACCTGATTTAAAACTATTCTTACATTTAGGTAATTTGTTTATTATGGGCAGCCAAGAATCATGGATTACAATTGTGTAACTAACTTATATATCGACCGTGGAAGTCTCCATACGAAGAATTATTATAATTTTGAAAAGAATATAAAAACAGTGATTTTGCCAAATAAAACGTACTATTAAACACTACATTGTATAAATATTGTAGTTTAAGAAACAATGTACAATATTGTATAAACATTGCGTTGTATAAACATATTTATATAATTGTTAGATTTTAAATTTTATTAGTTCATAAAATAATATTTATAAACACGTTAGTTATTTATTAAATTTTTTATATAAAATAATATCTAATGTACGAATATATCGTAGTTTATATTAATAAACCAGACATTACTTTTACTCACACTGTAACAGCTAAAAAAACAACGAAATATTTTACTCAATTATACCAGATGTGTTCTTTTGTGTTGCCAGACTGTTTGTATAGAAATAGATTTCTTATTTTTATCATATTTCTAACTATTATCTAACAAGTAATATGTAGAATTATAAATAAAATACATAAATATAGTGTTTAAAGTGATTAAATGATTAATTTAACCACCGGCTGTTCATTTGTCATTGGGCTATTAATTAATGACACTTTTTAAGGAATAGTCGGCCTTAGTTTGTAACAATGACTACATTCGCTCATCTACACTCATCACAATCATTCAAAATCCATATTCGCCCATATCTTGACGATCGGCGTCTTATGAATAAATAAAAAAATAAATAAATTTAATTTGCATAGAATATGTATTAAATTATATAAGGTAACAAACTACAACAGTGGAAGTGTACAACTGTTTGTACAGTTTAAATATTGTGTTTGTTTCGTCAACATATTTTTGTTTACATAAATGATTTCACGAGTTTTTATATAACGTTATTCAATCTGTGTATCTCATTGAAATAAACAATAGATCACTTATATGACGCACGTATGCCCATTTAATAAATTGGAAAATTTATAAAAGAGACGGATAGTATGAAATGTGGCGTTTACTGCATGAAGTAGTTCCTCGGAGTATATCCAGTGCTTAAGTAAGTACTTTAATATAACTTTACATTGTATTTATCTAGTGTTGAGTAGTCAATATTATAGTTAAAATCAACTTCCATCCTTACATCCTTATTGCACGTGCTTTTACTTGTCAGAACTAATCTCAAGTAATTACAACTGTTCAACAGTTCAACATGTTGACATTGTTCATAAGACTATCGACACCTCATAATATTTTAAAGACTCCATTTGATTAAAAATTTTTAACATCCGTTACCTTTACTGTTTATTAGGGAAAATTGTGCCAATATAACCACTAAAGAAAATATTTTGTTAATAATTTACGTTAAATTAATTTATAATTTATCATATATTTTAAAATATTTTTGTATAAAAGCCCATTTTTTCAAAGCTATTTAAAAGAAATTTCATATTTACATAGTTTTATAAACAGGTTTTTTCTTTAAAGATACAATTTCTGGACTTTATGGTAAATTAATTACTTTATGTATCAAAATGGGCTTGTTATCTAACTTACTTGATCAAGTACTTCCAATATTATTAAAACACACCATGACAAAACATGTAGAAAAAAAGAATACCTAAGAGTAGTTTTGTAGCGTGGTGATTTGCTGCAGTATATACCAGTTTAAGTAGCAGGTTTCCAGTAGCAATGTCCTTATAAAGTCATTAGTTTCCCCATGACGGTTATTAAATATGCCCAGTTAACTACAAAAATAACATTGTAAAGGAGGCAAGTGTGTAATTACTCTACCATTCTGTTTTGCTAGCTTTTAGTTTTAAAAATGTTCAGTAATTTTAATAATTTTGCAAATTATTTATCAAATTTAGCCTAACATTTTAACAAAATTAATGTTGTATTGATAACTAAATTTCAGGACATAAATTAGTTATAATAGTTTATTTCATTTGGATACAATTTTGAAAGAACATCATTAGTAAATATATTACTTAATGTAGTTTATTTAAAAAATTCTAATTTTAGTTAGCATCAAAATAATGAAACTCCAAGGCTACAGAGATGATAGGATAACATCTTAGGCATTTATAACCAAGATAACATATTTGACTATTCATTATTTATAAGTCGCATCCATTAAAAGAATCTTGACAGTGGTTGGGAGGCTGATGGACGTAATTTATCTGTCAATCTTTCAAAAGTATTTATTGTATAGTTAGTTATTGTTATTATTTATAAAATACTAACAAATCCGTTTAATGCAGTAACCAATTAAATATGCCTATATAAATTATATATACACCAAAAAAGAGTTTCCAACTTCGGCTGTCGCATATTTTAAGGGATTATTTGTCGTCTGAATACAGGAGTATAATACTGTATAAAATGTGTCTTATCTCGATTTGTTTTCTGTACGTGTTAAAAAAATTAATATCTCAAAAACCATTTTACATAAAATTTTGCATTTTCGTAATGTATCTTAAAAAGCTTCAATGTCTAAACTTACTAGTTTCTAAAATGTGGCAGTCTAAACTTTTTAAATTAAAATATAAATAAAACTTAAAATTTTAACCACAAATATTAAGAAATAATATTTTTAGACTAAGTTATGTAAAATTTATTGTAATGCCAGTTTAAAATATCGGTTTATAAATAACAGACAAATCTTATTTTTTGTGACTAAAATTATTTTTATCTGGTTAAAGTGTAATCATATAATAATTATTTCATTCACAAAAAATAGGATTTTGCTTTCATTTATTAACCGATTTTTGTAAATTGGCATACCGTTGACCTTGGCATAATTTTACAATTATAGCGCCTTAAAATGTTTAGGTAAAATGTGGAGGTTTTTTGATATCTGACTTCAACATTTTTAGACATACACCATTTTTCCAACTGATAATCTTAGACATTCAACTCTTTACATAAAACGTGTATTATTTTAAATCAACTCTCATTCGAAAATTTAGAATTGTATATAAAATGATATTTGAGATGTTGAAAGGTTTGTAAAAAACACATACAGACACAGACAAAAACGAATCGAGATAAGACACATGTTTTATGATATTATTTGCTTGTTTTGACCTGACAAGCAATCCCCTAAAATATCCGACGGTCGGATCTGCCCGTATATATACAAATATTCGATGTAAAAGGTGTTATTATTATTGTAACGTTTGGTTGCAAAAATCTACTGCGACTGCAAATGAAAAATAATTAAGTTTTTTTTTTATAATGATTTTAATGCATTATACGTACCAAATAATATTTATGCGTGGCCATTTATATGATATTAAGGTTATATATGACATTCTTCCTATTACATAAAACAAATAAATGAACTTGTTCGATTCATTAAAATGAAATACAAAATTATTTTTACAACAATATGTTTCCTCATATTACGTAAATATGACTATGAATTCTGTATTCTTAAATTAATGGTACAACTTTCAAATCCTGGAAACCAATATAATTGTTTGCCCTTTAGTTTTTGGAATTTGAAATACTGATTCTGTTTATTAATCTTTAAATATTATTTATTAATTGTATTGATAAAATCTATTCTTTTTATTCTGATAATATGGCTTGGATCGATTATTAATGATATTAAATTACAGTATTATTAAGCAAGGCTTAATTATATATTACATTGGTTTATCTCACTTTACTTGAAAAAATGAATACCTTTTATTACCAATACAGTAATGGATACTGCAGGATATAACCTTTGGCGTTGCTAATACATTAGCAATATAATTTGCCGAACGAGAAAAGTATGCCTCCAGCACCTATTCTGCACACTATAACAGAACGAACTTTAATTCAAGAAATATATGTTTCTCTACTTAGGAGACCTTTTATATATCACATAGTTCATTTAAATAATTACAAAGTATGTTATATTCTAAAAGATTGAGGTTATAAATATTAGTTATGTATTTTATCTGCATTAGGTAAAAGTCCATTACATTTTTTTGTTTATATTTTCTTTTGTTAATATAAGAACCATGAGGAAAATTGCTGATCATGTTTTATTTGCGGTAATATTATTATTATTGATGACTGTATTTGTTGTAGGGCTCGTTTTGGAAAAGTAAATATGCAAGTATACATTGAAGTCACTACATTTTAGTTTAGGTACCACGCATTATGCAGTTAAATCCCTTGAATACCTTACTGTTATATTCAAAAGGTAATTAATGCCTATGCTAATTTATGGGTATTTATATCGCTCAGAATCTAAGTTAGTAATAATTTAATTGGCATGTGCTAGTGAACTTGCAATATTTTGACAATGGATCGTTAATAAATAACAACTTTAAGGGCAATTTCATTTGCTTATCAAAAAGATACATATTGATAAATATTGAATATTGTATCAAAAATATTAAATACTAAAGTTACAGTGTCTATAAATAAATACACAAACAGTACACTTACAAATTATATTGCATTTATGTAGAAAATTTCATTTATTCCGTTAATATCCACAGTAAATTTATTGATTTTTATTATTAACAGTACATTTATTTTAAAATTACATCATTATTACATAATTACAAAACTAATATCAAATTTAATATGTGAATAGATAAAAAAATGAAACTATAAATGTAATAGTGAATTAAATTAAAAAGTATTACTGGGCCAATGAGCTCTGTTGTACTAATGAGTTAAAATACCTAAAACAGTTCATTGGTGTTGCTATTGGTAGGCCTGTATGTAGGTTAAATAAATGTTGTAATAAAATGTTTTTCAAAATCTTTTTTGATTGTATCTCAAAATTGCAGAGTGGAGACTGTGCTCTTAATGATAAATTCTATAGTTATACTTACTGAAACAATTTGTTATTGGCAAGTTTATAATTAAAAAGTATGATACACATTGTTTCGTATATTTAAATATAGTAAAAAGTATTTCTTAATTAATTGTAACGTATTAAAGTTTAAACTTTAAAGACAACAATATGTAAATGATATGTAAAATAAAGGAAATAATGGAGTTTTAAAAACTAAGAAAAAAGTATACACATACAATGCACATGTTTATTTATAGACTTAAAGAGTAAATAGTAAAATAACTTTTTATATTTTTTTAGAAACCTAAAAAATAACCAGGTGTTTAAAAAAAGTATTGTTCGTCTCCAATTAGGTTCATTATAAAGAGGCACGGAACCCTTATCAAGTACCATTAACAAGAAATGGTGCCTGGTTTATTATGTAGTGGCCTGGCCTGGTACATGCTTGCCCACAGTAGTTTTACTCTACCACTGGGATCGTGGTTTGTAAGTCATTGTTATTCACACAAAAACATAAGACATTTTAATAGTTACTCAGTTTCACTTTAGTCATATACTTTGAGAAAAGTGACAAAAACACACTGTCAGCAGATTTTTTTAATATAGTTGATATTTTTTTGTCCACTATAGGCACATATTTGTATAGGAAAAAGGAACAGTCATATTTGTTTAATTAACTTGATGATTCTAAATAGTTTCAGCCGATTCTGAGTTTAAAAATCGATTGTTATCGGAAGGTTAGTTATTGAAAACTTTAAAATCATTGTTAGACATCTTTTAAAATAGCACAATAATGTATTTGGAAAGATAAACGAAAAAAATGCAACTAACAAATATCTATCTAATATATCAATTGCTCATTTAGCAATAAAAAATAAGTAACATCAACTAGCTTAAGAAAGTGCACCTGTAACAAAAAGATAGCTATTACCGGTTTAGTTATTATTTGTCTAAGTTTTATTTGGATATTTAATTATTGTTATTTAAATCACCTAACATTTTCGAACTTTAATGAATGTTATTATATTTCCTTTAATAACATTCATTATGTAAAATTAGTATGTAAAATCAGTCTTATCGTGAAATGGAACTTTTAAAAATGACTTTCATAATATTTTAGTGTATAACTAGGCTTATTATGATCCCCTTGTATAAGGAACCGTAAACGTATATGGCAGAGGGAGTAAAGAATGAAATTACTCTAAACCCCTTCCCACCTACGACGTAACTCAATATAAACGTCCTCCAGGCAGGTCTAAGTTGTTATTACAGAAATTAAAATACTACCACTTACATTATGGAAAGTAATTGAAAGTTTAGTATACAAAAATATCAGGTATACACTAGAATTGTAGAAAAAGTAAAAACACTTTTGATACATTTCATTTTGATAGGCAAGCAAATTTGTTAGACGTCTTTTGAATTATTCTGGTGGAATATAACAAAACCACTTGTTCATTTAGTATTTACTGTCGGTGCAAAAATTCTGTGTAACTGACTTTGAAGGTGTTTATTGAAAAACTAAGTTGCTTATGAAAATCAAATTTCACCGTTATTGTCTACACTTGATTGTACTTTACGATGTATACATTTATTAATTTGTTTAATGTTTAGTAGTTGCTATCCTAGTTTGGAAGAAGTTTTATCTAGTTTTACCTGTTCGCCAGTTTTACTTTTATTACCTAAAAATCGTTAGTGTATGGCATTTATATTTTAATACGTTGCTGAAAAAGTGTTTTCTTAAAGTTTTATATATTTCAGGATTGTAACTTTTAATACAATATTCTAAGTTTTCAGATACAACGTTTTTATGGTTTCTAAAGGTCATAAAATTAATTACTGGACCATGTGTATTCCCTATGAAAAGTACAGTTTCAATTAATTATTTTGTTCTTTATTAGTAAATGCAGTATTTAAAGTTTCTTAAAACCGATTTAAATCACTTTGAACTGATTTAAATCAAAATAAAACAATTACATAGTAATAAATATTACAACGTTGCCAAGTAATAAATTTTACGACCTTTAGAAGTGATGAAAGCCTCGTTTCTTGAAAATATTAAGAGCTTATTTTATTTAAAAGTAAAAGTAAAAAACTTAAATTCCTAAAAAGTGTATAAAAGTTAGTTTCGTAGGCTTAAGTAGCCATTGTCACTAATTATGACTAAAGCTTCCATTAACGACCACGTCAACCAGTTATCTACAATACTTACATCACCAAACGTTTCGCCCCTGCTGTGACGTGGCATCCTTAGTCTCATTAGTAACTTATATTAGACTTAATAACTTATCATTAAAAGCTTTAGCTGTTAGTAACGTATATATAATATACTTCTGAACTACATAATAAAAAATAAATATGATACATCAACTATTTTTTGAATAATTAAAGTTATGCAGAATGAAAACTTGTTAAAATTTCTGTATTTTGTTTGTTCAAACTATGATAAAATATATTAAAACTTACAGTTTAATTTAAGGATAACTATTTTCCAATGAAAAATCAAGTGAAGAATAATTATATGATTTGATTGTTCATATAACTCTTATTACTTAGTCAACAACCTTCAAAATCAGGTACTCATCGTTTCTGTGTCGACAGAAATGTAACAATTTTAATTTCCCAATACATTTTATTTCAATAAACTCTAAAAAATTTGTTTAACTAATGTATATTAATTATTCAATAAATTATTGGTGAGTTTATACATTGAAACTATACTTTATACTATTTAAATTTTATTTTTTTCATAAAACAATTTTTTTAATTGGAAGGTTGATCCAAAACAATTATCATAATTGTTTATCTTAATATATTTTGCAAATTTCAGTTTGCTAGAGGAGAGACTTTGTCAATTCAAAAGTCGTGTATGAGATAAGTTTTATGGTCCTCTGTAAACATTTACTCCTCTGAAATACTGCCTTTCAACGAATATCATTAGACATGCTCCAGTCATTTCTTTCATATTCCATTTTTAAAGAAGACTTAATTGTTTCAAAAGTTTCATTCATTTTCAGAGGCTGAAGCTTAGTTTAGAAATGTGAGTTTTAATATAACATATTGTTTTATGTTATGTGGCGTTTTGAATATAAGACAGTTTAATAAAATTCTAAAGTGAAATTATGTTATACAATAAAATAATTTTAAACCTTTTTTGTCGGTGATTAAAATAGTTTTATCTTAAAATATGCGTATGTGATATATTTTAATTCAGTACCGGATATAACTTACGTTAAGTATATCAGTACAATATGTAGTGAAGTAATCACGGCCACAGCATTGGCAATGGCAATCGTTGTGCAATGTAACATGTGTTAATACGGTTGATACACTTTTTGATACATACAGGAGATTAAATTCAACTTAATCTAAAAATGCTAAGTCATACACAGAATTGTTCCTCCAGATATTTTGTTTAGTATTTAAAAATCTGATTTTATTTTAAAATTTTTATTTTAACTTTGAAATATATTACGAATATATGCATACATACCAGATTATAGGCTAGTAAATAGACTTACAAATTGTTTGTAAAGTAAATGTGCTTAAAGTCTTTAAAAAAGTGTATATATAAAATATCTTGTGAGAAGACAGAAATTCCTGTGACTGATTAAGATAAAAGTACTAAAGTATTTGTTTTATTTTTCTTAAGCTATTAAATCTGTTTTTATTTTTATATTTGTTTTTAAATTTATATGGTTGTTTTTCTGTCTAACTCAATTAAGGCACTTCCTTTTAGGTATTACACAATAACCTATATTTCATAACAAATAATGTGTAACTGTGTAAAGTCTGCTGATTTTGATGGTATGAATAAATTTACACAAAATGACCCATTGTCTCTGTTTTGATAAATGAAAATAATATTATGTTGCTGTTTTGCCTGAATGCGTTAGGAAACGTTATTTTTCCTAAGCTTATATATAAAAGCTTTAAGCCTATACTTTCCTTTTTATTATATTATTACTATATAAACACTACTTGATATTTTTTTTATATATGGCCTTATACAATTTGTTGACTTTGGAAATATTCTACCTCAGGTCTTGAATAAAAAACAGAGACGTTGAGCAAAACATCACCCTCTTCAATATTTCACCACCTGTAACTTTTAAGCCTCTCACTATACATGTACAATGTTGCTTTACTGACGATGAATATCAGACAAAAGGATTTTAGCATTTCTAAACTAGCTCTAGCATTTGTTTCTAAATATTGAAATGAAAACAAAAATCATAATCTATACATAATAAACATTATATTTTATTTCCAGAAGACCTGTGCTAAAAGTTGCTCTTATTTTGTTCTGTAAATATCTTCGTATTGTCTTTTAGAGCATTTTAAATGTTTTCAATAGTTTTCATTAGTAAATAAGGTGAGTTATCCATATGGTCATACGATTTGTTTTTTATTCCCCTGTGTCTTGTATTCTATGTTACCTTTAATATTATGTATTTAAGATTTACTGTAACTTATAAGATTTGAATGGTTAAAAAATAAGAACATAATCCACTTCACGATTACTGCATATCGTGTGATAAGAGGCTCAATCTTCAAATAATAACTACATTAAAAATACATTGTAATTAAAATTACATGAATTTATTCTCATTGAACCAAACACATGATTACGTTTGACACTATGTACAGCAAATTTTTAATGTATACAAAATATTGTAAACACATTTTGATGGGTATATCGTCTTAGTTGATATTTTCGTGCTACATATAAAAGTCTATATGCGTGTTATTCAAATCAACATAACAAAATTTAAATATATTCTGACTATCAGGATTATATTCTCCTCAAGAATAATTATTTAACTGTATAATATAAATGTATATATTATTTATATTCTTCCTTAGTCACTTATATAAATACATCATCACTGTATTTGTATGGGTGGGCAGGTGGATTATCATCACTGTACGTGTATGTGAGGGGGGCTTGGTCATCATCACTGTACGTGTATGGGTGGGCGGGTGGGTTATCATCACTGTATTTGTATGGGTGAGCAGGTGGGTTAGAAATGCTAAGTGAAGTACCACAAGAAGAAAGTACATTGGAAAAATATATATATATTATTTGTTATCTAATACCTAAAATCTAACACCTAATTGACAATTGATTATGTCATGTTACTTAACAGGGTCACACATATATGAGTATTCGTAAATTCTCAACCTATATCTGACAGCAATAACAGTCATACATTATTTTTAATTGTGTGACAGATTAATGAGTTGATCAAATGTGTGAGTAATTTATACACAGTAATAAATTACACAATATTTATAGTCTAAGGTATTTTTATGAAATTTTGCTTCCTTTGGATACTAATATTCCTACTGATGATATTATCCAGATTACAGAAAAGATATTTAGATCCAAAAGTAGATAATCAATAAAGAAGTCAGACCACGTTGTGTTGCTGGCTCGGCATTTATCCACTCCAACCTTTTGAATTATAAATAAAGCTAATCCTGGAATTCGTTGTATGATTGGTAAAGGTATTTTACGATATTCAGTTTGTTAAAAAAACCATACTGTATGAATTTTATAACAACATATCAAAATACGTAAAAAACCAAAGCAATTTTTGTATTAATTTAATTCCCAATCGGTACGTGACTTTTTATTTGTGATATGGAAAGAAAATAAGTGGCTTACTAGTTTCCAATAATACAAAACTTATTCATATTTATTAATTTGGGAGTTTTTTTCAAGAAGAGGCAGGTTTATTTTTAAACCTGTTTAAAAAAACTGTTTAAGGAAATATGTAGACAGAGGAATGGATGGAACCAGTGCACTACAAGGTAAATGCAGTCGAGGCCTGCTTTTAAATCTCTTACTCAGGATCAAAAAGTCCTGACAATTTCATTGCTGAGCGACCGGTTCTTGCAGAAATCCACAATCGTGGTATGCTTTAATAATTAATGTATGGAAATGTTTGAAGAGGATATGACTGGGCTTAGTTTATATTCGAGTCATATACTCAGGAAATATATTAATTTTGTAGTTATCTCTGAATTATTTTGTTCAATAAACATAACATGTGCTAAAGATTTAAACACTATATCGATATTTACGTTATTTATAAAGTTTTTACAGAACTTAAAATATTTCCTTAAAGGATATTCCTGATGAAATGTTATATTTCATTAAATATTAAATCTCTTCCTATTTTATACAAATAGTGAAAGCTTTTCAATTATACAAGGTTGTTATTACATTCCTCATGGTTTAATTAAGGAAATAATATAGAATATAGAATATAGAATCCCTGATCGTACTATAGCATACATTTTTTTTAAATAGATAAAGTTGCAGCTGAAATGCTGTTGTGGAGCTGGGTTGAGACTATCTGATATTTGTCACTTATTAGTGATTAGTTAACACTGCGCAGTTCTTTTTATGTCTAAATTGTCCTTCTGATTACGAAACAAATTATTTCTATGCAATTAATGAAAGTTCTAGAGAGCTATAAATTACAACTCAACACATTATTCCTTATGCGAAGAATGAATAGATCCAGAGAGCTAGAAATTATGAGTCAAAACATTATTTCTTATGCTAAGAATGAATAGTACCACAGATCTAGAAATTACAACTCAAAGCAAATCATTTCTTATGCTAAGAATAAGTAGTTATAGAGAGCTATATATTACAACTTAAAACAAATTATTTTTTATGCTATGAATGAATATTTCTTGAGAGATATAAATTACAACTTAAAACTAGTTATTTCTTATGCTATGAATGAATAGTTCTAGAGAGTTATAAATTACAGGTTAAAACAAATTATTTCTTATGCTATGAATGAATAGTTCTAGAGAGCTATACATTTCAGGTTAAAACAAATTATTTCTTATGCTATGAATGAATAGTTCTAGAGAGATATAAATTACAGCTTATAACTAATTATTTCTTATGGTATGAATGAATAGTTCTAGATATATATAAATTACAACTTTAAAAAATTATTTCTTATGATATAAATTAATAGTTCTAGAGAGCTATAAAATACAACTTAAAACTAATTATTTCTTATGCTATGAATGAGTAGTTCTAGAGAGTTATGAATTACAGCTTAAAACAAATTATATCTCATGCTATGAATGAACAGTTCTACAGAGCTATACATTAAAACTCAATTTGGTAAAAATACTCCGTTATGTACGAGTAGAAGGTTAGTATCGTAGTTTGTAGTACAGAGCTATCTTTGCTTGTTTATTATCACCACGATATGCAATTAATTGAGCAACGCATGAATTAGCATCTTTAATAATATTACTAAACTCCAAAGAGCCAGATGAGTATAAATTGAACAAGGGAGAGAGCAAAATAGATACAAATGGAGATGGATGAAGGAGGTGAAGATAAGTGGGTGGAGTAGTTCCTTAGTGCTGGATAAGATAAAATACATTTACATTTGGTGTTGGAAGGAGAATATGTTTCTGGAGCTGTTAGTGATTTTAAATTGAACGTTGTTTACAATATATTGTAACAATAGTGTGTTTTGTTTTTATAATTATTTATATATATTTGTTCAAAAGTTAAAATAAACATATGTAAACAATTAATGGCACTAAACAAGGAATGTTATTCTACACGCAAGCATGGCTGAACTGCAATTAAAGTTACAATTTCATTTTCCCACTAGATGTACATAAAATAATAGGTTTTGTACTTAATCCAATCTACTTATATTTAAGCTTGTGTCTGTATATAAGAACTTATGTCCAATTTAACCGGGAAACTTATAGTTCCAGATTTTAAAAATTAGGTTCTAGTATAATATAAGATATAAGGAACAAGTTTTATTAAATACACTTATTTTATATTTTAACTTATCATTCTACTAAGATAATACACTGAATAATTATAGTAACTTCTTTGACTATCTACCGTAAATAGTTGTAGATTTATTACCATAAATAGTTATAACATTTCACAATAGGTTATATTACACAAGCAGCTGTTATTTTCCTTAATTTTTTTAATTTAAATTAAATTTCCTTCCGTTTTTGAATATATTCTTTTAAAGAGCGTAGTCGTCTTTTTAACTAGTAATGATAGTACATTGTATTCTAATTTTACTTACTATTAGCGTTACAGTATTACTAATACAGATAAATTTTACTTCAATGTTGATTAATTTAAAAAAATAAAAAGAAATAAAAGAATATTTTATGGTAATTGAAGACGATAAACCCTATTTTAGTACAAAAAAACCAGAAAATTAGGTTTAATATTAAATTATCTCGTATACTTCCATTATCAGTAATCAAAATGTATCGCCTTCCATTATCCCTCTGTTTAGCTAAGTAATATCCCATTTTAATTTTTAAATATAACTTATTTTATTTAAAATATAAAACTTTATTCACTATTGAACTAGGAATTCCAGGCCTGAACGTGAACTTAAGTACACATGCGCGCGTGCACACACACACACACACACACACACACACACACACACACACACACACACACACACACACACACACACACACACACACACACACACACACACACACACACACACACACACACACACACACACACACACACACACAAACACACACGCACGCACGCACGCACGCACGCACGCACACACACACACACACACACACACACACACACACACACACACACACACACACACACACACACACACACACACTCACACGCATATAAGATACTCAGCCCTTGCACTTCCCAGCTCGAAGCCTTATCCACTAAGCATCCTCCACATCAGGTCATGCGGAGCAACCCCTGTTTCATCAAGTTGATTTTAATGTTATGTTATATATAGAAGTGAAGTTTAATCGACTAACGTACATTAATTTTTCTGCTTTTCCATTGATTTAACGAATAATAGTTTAAGACACATCAGAAAAAATAGACTAAGAAATGTAAAAGAACTTATTAATGATGAATTACACTGGTTTTTATAAATAAATATAGATTATATATTTACTGCATACATTTTTATTTCTCTAAAATCTTAAATTCAATACAGGAATCTATAGAGTTTGAACATTTAAAACATAAAGAAATAGTATTTATGTAATATAGATAAATTATGTATGTATTAGCTGAAAACTTTTATAAAACGACAATAAGGTAAACAGAAGAAGTGCTAACATAATCACATACTAAACCAAATACCTTTTTTAAAATGTTTAAACAATCTTTACATAAACGTACTGTTTAAACATTATAAATTAGAATCTAATATTCAAATATTCAACACTAAATTTGTTTATTGTAAAAATTAGTAACTGTCTGTGTTAACCATTCAAGTGTGTAAAGAATGAGGAATGAAACTTTTGAAACATTTTACGTAATTTGTTATTTAAAAACAATATTATTTAAAGCAATGAAGCAAGCCATTTAATTTATGAAAAATTAAGAAATTTAAACTCATAATAAGGTATTTTCCAATATGTGCAATTTTAAACCTAGATTATAGAATATGAAACTATATTAAAGAAAATATGTAATTTTTTATTACAACTACATCAATACCAGTGTTTTAAATACTATGTACTTGTACAAACCTCTCATCTCTTAATACTGAAAAAACGAATAGACATAATGACCCTAATTTAATGGTCACGAATAATGATATAACTATTATAAAAATAACTTAAACTTAAAAAATATAAGTCAAATTGTTCTCTATCTATTTATTGGCATTGAGACAGGTAAGTGACCTTCGTTATAACCAACCCTCGAGGATCATATTTCCAACATCCTTTGGAACCACAGACTTAAAAAATACATAGTCCTTATAAAATAATATATACCTATTACAACATTATGCAGAAGTAACCATTATTATTGTTACGTAATATTTGACATAGTTGTTAAAATATTTTACCAAGAGTATATAACTATTTACTTAGGTAAATTAAACTTTAGACATTTAAAATGCAAACGTTCGTGAACTGGTTGGAAGACCAGAAATACCGTCAAATATTAGAAACTTGTTCTTTCTAAGTAATTTAGGTCCTCATCATAGTTTATTCCACTATAGTAAAGACTTATTAATAAATTATAATCATAAACTAAAAGGGCTATATAACAACTTATATAACCTAGTTTTTTTTTTTTTTTTTAATACAACCAGATATAGGCTAAATTATTAAACATTTTATTACTTTATATTCAAACAGATATATTCAAAACCAAAACAAACGAAAGAAAACATACATACTGAAACGTGTGAAAAAACAACTGCAACCCCAACAGACCAAGGGCTCAATTAAGGCGGGAAAACATTTGTGATTAAGACCTCCATGCCTGTACTAAAAATAACAATATTTAATTTTTAAAATTAAAGGATTAGAAACTCTTTACTCTTCCAAACAATGCTTATTTGAGTACATAAATTTTATAAAAAAGTAATAAGAAAAAAAACAATCCAAGAAATGAATTTAAATAATTAAATTAATTTAGGTTGAGAAACCTAGTTGTTCCAGCAACCCTTCAACGTATCAAGTCTCTACATGTTGCTCTGAAGACTTCCTGTGACAAGTCCACATCTACAGCACCAGCTATGGAATTACAAGTAAATAATGTGATTGTGAAATTTGGAAAGGAGTTAGCATGAGCGGCAGTACGAGCCTCACCAGGGTATAACAAATAGCCAGGGCGCCTACCATAGGCCGGCACACTAGTTTATCTTACTTATGGTCATTGGGTCATCCACAATACATCTCATAACACCATGTAGGTAAAAAAGTTGCGCTAATTTTCGTCTCTTAGACAACCTCTTGAAATAAAATAAATTTAACATTTCTTCGTATCTAATATGCCAAATTGGATAATTTAACTAATCAAAATACTTAAAATACAACAATCACAAAAATGTCTTCAGAATTCTCTCAATCATTTCACAATATAGTTGAGTTGATGGGGACCAAACTATAGATGAACACTCCAATCTGGAGCGAACTAAAGACCTGAATAAAATTTTAAGTGTTTCAATGTCTCTAAATTATTTTCCTTGAAATAAAACCTAATGAACAGTAAGCTTTCTTCACCTCATTTAACATATGGTTTGAAAAACTCAAATCATCTGTTATAAGGACCCCCAGATCATTAAACTAGTTCACTCTACATAAGAGACAATCATTTATTTTGTAAGGAAATAAATATGTTATTTTATTTCTATGTATTGACATAACACAACAGTTATCAATATTTAAATTTAAAAGATTGTCTTGACACCAATCCTGCTGAATGTCATTATGGTCAAATGCATGTCTAATAATTTTATAAATGTTTAGGTCATCAGCATACATTAAAGCATTTGATGTAATATGTTGGGCTAAATCATTTATAAATAAAATGAAAAAAAAGGGCCCAAATTATGCCCTGAGGAACTCCAGACCCGACTGAAAATAAACCAGACTTATAACCCCGATAAGACACATACTGTCGCCAGTCCTCCAAGGATGAACAGAAAAAATGAATAAAGTTGTCAGAAAAACCATAAGAGTTCAGTTTTGATAACATCACTAGATGGTTTACGCTATCAAACGCCTTTAGGAAATCAGTGTAAATTACATCAACTTGATCGCTTGAATCAAAAGCACGAGAAGTGAAATAAACGAAATTAACAAGATTAGTTAAAATGGAGCGAGAAGGCAAGAACCCATGTTGGCTCTCAGAAATATAAGGTTTAATGTGAGGGAATATGGTGTCATACAGAATGATGTCAAAAACCTTCGCGGGTGTACTTAAAATGGAGACAGGTATGAATCAGATATTAGAAACTATCGAGTTTCTAATATCTGATTCATTCCCTTTCTTAAAGATCGGCATTATTTTATTTGCCTTATATAATTTTGGAAAGGTAGATTTTTGCAAACTAAGATTAAAAATATGGCAAAATGGTACAAGAAGTAATTCAGAGCAACCTTTAACAGTATGATTAGGTATATGATCGGGACCAAAAGACTGTTTTTATGGAAGCTTTCGTATCGCCATCTTAACATCATGGTTGGTGATGGTGGGTATGCAATCTGTATGCCGACCATAACCGGGGAGCACAAGTCAGCAGCCGCATCGAGCCGACCTGTCCTCTCATATACCGACACAAAATAGTCAGGAAAAGCCGAAGCAATCGATCACCCGTCATTGAATATTTGTCCATTAAAAGTAAATTCTGAAACTGTACTTGATGTATTTACACTTCCTAGACTTAACGAAATTACAAAACTTCTTAGGTTCTCTTTTGAGCAATTTTTTAATTTTTGTTTTTACTTTTTTTTTATTTATTCATAACACGCCAATCGTCAAGATATGGGTGAATATGGATTTCGAATGAGTGTGATGAGTGTATATGAGCGAATGTAGTTATTGTTACAAACTAAGGCCGACTATTCCTTAGAAAGTGTCATTAATTAATAGCCCAATGACAAATGAACGCCGGTGGTTATCAGCTGATCCTTCTCAAAATGTATTGACTCTGATTGGGATCGAACTGACAACCTTTAGCACATGAAGCTGGGATTGAACCAACTACGCTACCGACCAATTATAAATACCGAGCAAGTCTTCGGTATTTATAACATAGTCATTATAAGCCCTTCTAATTAACCTCTTAACGCTCGCCCTACACTCTTTAACTCTAATAAATAACCCCTGGTTGTAGTATTATTATATCTTTTACGTAATTTTTCTTTCTCCTTAATTTTATGTATAATTTCATGAGAATACAAAATAGGATATTCATGTTTAATTAGTCTTCTCTTAGGAACATTTTCGTTAAATATATTATACATGTTGTGATAAATGCATTTAATGCCTTATCAACATTATCTGATGCCAAGACAGCGGCCCACGAAATGTTGGACAATGAACAGTACAGATTTAAAAAGTCAGCTCTCTGAAAATTAAATGATTCCTCATTTTGGTTGACGACTCTGAGTTTAGTACGTTCCACATAAAACATGACTGACAATACAGGGTGGTGGTTATCAACCATAACTAGTGCTTCAGTCTCGCCTTCAACTTTCACTTCAAGAATATTAGTGATAACTAAGTCTAGTGTACGCATGTTAATATTACGAACATCATTACATGATATGAATGCATTATACATTAAAAAGTACTGGAGCTCTCTATATACTGATTCGGCCTGAACTAAATCAAATTTACCATCACATATCTGCAGAACAAAATTTACACCTTGTTGGTTAGGTGTAAGAGAGGGTTTACGAGTCCTAACCTCATCATTTGTACACTTTGTTGTCAATTAAGCTACTTTTCATTTCATTAATTTCAAAACCATTAGTGGCTTGACGTAACCAAATAAAAAATTAAAGATTAATTTTTAGTAAGACAGCAAATTAGTTTAATTATGTTAATTGGTTGTATAAATTTAAGACAAACTATGTTATATCAAGTCACACATATTGACTGTAAATTTTAATTTAGTTTTATTAATGACATGAAAGTATTCTCAATTTAGTCATATATGATCTCAAGTTAAGATTTTCGAATAACAATGATTTCCAACGTTGTATGAAGATTAAAGCTTACAAATATTGCAACGGTATTCCTTTTTAATTTGCCTAAACATTAAGCTTACATTTATCTTCATAAAAAGGTAAATAAACAATATTTAACTGTATTGTCGTTGTTATTTTATGAAAAATCAATAAAAAAATTATTTTTTTCTGAAGTATGATGTGCCTGCTTTTATTTTTGAAACGCTAACTTAAACTGTACCATAATTCTTAAAGGTATTCATAAAATCATATGTATATAAAAACTTGCATACTTACATTTGCTTACAAAATACATTGCTTAGAGCAAACAGTATATTAAATTATAAATTTAACTATATGTATACATTATATTATAATAAAATAAACACTTTCAATGAATTTCTGGAAGTTATATGTAAACAAATCATGCACTCCTTTTCGTTCAAACACTTCAATACGACAATTAATTGTCATAATCTTCCAGCCATTATTTTTTTATGTACATATTGTTCAACTACTTACTGAGAGTAATTATGGAAAGAAGTAGAAAATGTTTTCATTTTCACTTTAGCAAAAAGCAAAGTAATTTAAATGCTCCTTGTCATGGACGAGAAGTCAACAAACCACAAACTTTTCCAATCTCACTAATGGGGTCTAGAAAATGCTGTACTCTGACATTTACTGTCCAAAGAAGCAATGGTTACAATAGCACGCCATTAATGTATTCATTCTCAACAAGAGTGGATAGATATAGAACAGTGAAAGCCTGCAAACAAGATTGTGTCAATGCTGACCTCTCCCAATTTCACAAAAATAATTATTATTTAATTTATATTTTATTTGTATTATAAATCTATTGCTGTATCCCCAACAACATGATTTAACCTCTAATGCTGTTAATGATATCTACAGCTTACATCATCGTGATATAAGGCAGTAAAAAAGGATCAGTTGAAAAGAATGTATGCAGATGACTACAAGTATTGAAAGAGGAATTATATAATGTTTTGTCTAAAATAATAATTTCATGTTGAATGACGTCTCCAAAATGGAGGTGTGTCTAGCAATGGCTGGGGATGAGGTACTAGGGAAAATGTTTGGAAGAAAAGGAGAGACTGAGAAGAGAGATGGAAGAGATAGGACTTCAAGAAATAGAGTTAGAGGGACGACCATCAACTTGTTGGCTTCTGGTACTCTTGTGGCCTGGAGGGAGGAACTGGAATCGTGCTGTGTCCATAACCCAAGTGCCCAAGGATGGAAACAAGGTTCTCCTACCATTTACAACCCATCCTCCATTTACCATTTACAACATCCATGGGAGGAATGTAGTTTATTGAAAAAATAAACCAAAGTAAAAAATCGTCTTTTGAATAAACTATATTTTGACCGTAACCTGTGTTTTTTGTTCTGATGCCTTCGAACCCAGCCTCGGTGGGCTTAGCATTTGTTTTACATGAGTGGGTTGCATTACATTAAGGATTCATATAATATAGAGTTATATACTAACCCTAACATTTGAACAAAGACATTGACTAATTATTTGTTGCTTCGCTATAATATAACAAATTTTTACTCACTTGAAATATTTTTAATACTTTATCGTTACAGAGCTATTATTTAAGTGTAAGATAAGTCAATGAAAAAAAGGTACGTCAAGGCAAACACTATCTGCTCCTGTTTAGAAAGTAAAGTAAACTGCAGTTCTCCTGAGAAATCTCTTTTAGTACTTTTGCCTTTTCTATCCTTACGTCAAATGTCAACCATCCCTTCGGTATGGAAAGACCTTTTGCATTCTTTTTAAACTCTTTTAAAAATCTTTCAATAATTATAACCACTAAAATTATATTTTATTTACTTACAATATATTGTGAAGGCTACTAATTAAATGTATATGTAATAAACTAAGTGAAGTAGCTTCCTTTTAATTGATTTGTATTCTTTATATTTTATTCAAATAACGTCATGTTATTATACCGACATTACATACTTATACCCATAAAAAATAATTAATTTTTTTTTATATTATCCTTCCCTTTGTCAACATAATAATAAATACAAATTATAAAAGACTTTTGTTGTGTTCTGTAAAAAAATGTGTTATTATTAACAAATACATTGTTAAAATTAATTTGTATGAGACAACTGTGTTTTCTCCAGATGATGAGTTTCCATAATATGACAAAATTTAAAATAATTTTATATATTTGTCCTTCATCAATGTAACCTAAAGAAAACTTATTCTTGATAACAGACGTTTTAGATAGTCATTAATACGGATTACCTCACACAAAAATGTGTTGTTTGGTCTAGTAAAAATTGTTAAATTATCAAATAATCTTAAATGTACTTAAATCCCGTATTATTATTTTATAGTATAGAGACAGGTTGTTTTTCAATGTCAGGACCTCTACATGAGTATTTAGTTGTAAATAAATAATGAATAAATAGTTTAAGGATATAAATGCTGTTATATATCTAATCTAAATCGGTACATTTCCATTTATATATACTTAAAAATGATTTAAAGTTATTTTGAATTTTTTTCCTTGGAAATGTAGGAAAGAGTAGCTCAAACTTTATTTTTTTTATTTAGCAACGTTTCAAGTGAAACCATTTACATATGACCAGTATTAATTTTAAAGATTTAATTAATTTAGTAATTGGTAGTCTTTAAAATAGTGCAGTTATTCCAAAGAACTGGATTAAAATATTTTTATTTTTGTTATTCTCTTAATGTTCTCTGTGGTTAAATTAACTCTTCAGATCTAGCTATCTTGAATTTAAAATAAAGATTAAATATATGAGGTACAGTAAATAAGTTCCCGGAATAGGTTGAAATATATTTATAGGACAAAGATATAAACTTACAAACCTGATTTCCTCCAAAATACTCTCCTCCTACAACAATACACTTGTCCCTACGATCATTAGATGTTCAAACAATTTCTGACGCTTAATTTTTTAAATGTATTTTAATGCTTTTATCGCATTTTTATGACAGGTCTAACCTGCAAATTGTTTTCACTATGTGAACAGGATGAAATCGGCAGGCGTTGGGCAAGGCGAGTAGGGAGGGTGTTCTAACGTGGTAATGTGGAGCTTAGCTAGGTAGTTAAGTATTTAGAGGGATTGATATATAGGGGTATTGTCATGCAGTAAAATCCAATTGTCTTCTGCTCATTTTTAGGCCATTTACTCCTAATGGCATCTCGTAAGTGCGTAAGAACTTTTCTGTTGAAAAGTTTGCTTCATATGTGGTTTCATCAATCGTTATTCTTCAGTTTGCATGGACAGTTTACTGAAATCGCTCAATGTTGTCATCTGTATTTACAGTCAAAGGGCGTCCAGTACGAGAGTCATCTTCAATGTTAATGCGACCTTCACGAAAATGTTTGTGCTATTCTTAAAATTGGCTTTTATTTATCGCCTTAACTCCGTAAGCATGTGCGAACATTTTCAGTGTTTTAGAAGATGACATTTGAGGTAAAACACAAAATGTAATGTGTATTACCTGCTCTTCAAATCGACTTTAAAAAAGCCACAATATATACATGCAAATACACGAAAAACTCTCTCTACAGGAGAAAAATATTGGCTGAGTGATACTTGCACTTCTCATATCACTTCTCCAGGATTAGTACTAACTGATAGATAACAAAATTCCCACCGGCAACGTTGCTGGAATATCGATTCCGGAAACTTTTTGACTGTACTTCGTATATATAAACAAATGTCATTATAATATAAATGGATTGACCTGTGTAAGTGACCAAAATATTCATAAATATTTTTTTCATAATTATTCTGACTATATTTTGTTTTGTTTGTTTTTATTTTATTTTTTTTAAAAAGAATATTCACTAACTAATTATGAAAATAGAATAATTATTAGGGATAACTCTAAACCACTACAAGGTTGACTTAGAAGTTTTGGAAGTCGATGAAATGTAATATGGAGGTCAGACAGCAAAAACGATCCATGGTGGGCAAGGTAAGGGTTATTTATTTGCTACATATTACAGTTCGTTTTATTTAATTGTTTCTTAGTGTTGGTATTAATTTACATAAACATATATTCTTTATAATCTATTGATTCATATTAGTAGGATTTTTATAACAATCTTGAACAAAATACTTTACATATTAGAAAAAGTATTAAATTAAATTTATTAAAAAAGTCATCAAATTAACTGAAAATCAGACCAACGTGGTTCTAAATGCACACAAAACTGTAGGCCATTTAGTTGTCCTGACTATTAGGCATTCAATAGTTAGCTCTTTCTGAGGAATGGTCGATCTTATTTAGTTACAATCATTACACTCGTTCATCTACACTCATCACACTTATTGGGCCACCATATTCGCCCATAACTTGATGATCGGCGTCTTTTTCTATATATTGATGATTTTAAAAGGTTTTTCAGTAGGAATCTTAAAAGATTTTTCCTTATATAAAATATTGACTCATATAACTTTCTTTAATAATATTTTAGGGAAATCTAGTAAATATTGCTGCATATTTACATGCATATGCATAGTAACAATGACTACACTCGTTCATCTACACTCTTTACACTCATTTACTCCTCATATTCGCCCATATCTCTACGATCGGCGTCTTACAGATTAATAATGAATAATGAATAATAATAATGAATTTTAAAGTAACGTGTTCACTCTCCTCGTATTAATAGTTTTTGTCAGTAATAGAAATAACCAGCTATATTCAAGAAAAAAATTAAATGTTAGCAACAATTAAATAAATTATGAATTCTGAACAAGTAAGAAGAAGGTTGAGATATTACTGTAATATCATACAGGCATTGTTATACAAATGACAATAATATAAAATCCACATTATATGCAGTATAATACGTGTAGCTGTTTTTTTGCTGACAAACTTCTACCAAATTTTTTAAAACTTTATACATTGAAGTATCAACAGATTGTTCACTATTTATAGTTTTACAACTTGGTCTTTATTTTTCAATATTTTATCCTGAAGAAAATGTAATCTCTTAAAGTGCGGGATTTTCCATATGAATAACGTGGAGAGAAATTATTTGAAAAGTAACAGCAATCATATGTAAATAGTGATCCGTTTATTGGTTTGGAATACATATAAAGATGTATTTATTATTCAAGACATTATAGATCTTACATAATGGTAGAAAGAGTAAGTTTGAACTATACAGTATAACAAGTATGTCTATCTGTGATCTTTATCAATTATTTGATAATATTGTTACACCGTTAATTCAATTGTCATGAAAATTTGGAAAGTAATAAATAAAGATAACCTACCCATTGTTAGGTAGGGTAATTAAAACCCTGGGTAGTAATATCAATAAAAAGATAGCAACGCGATTTCAATGAATGAACTACTGTAAATGACAAATTATGACTTTACTTGATTATGTAAATGAAAATATGACAAATTATCATTTTACTTGATATAATGTACTAACTACATTTGCTGTCTAGTCACCGACTGAGCCCAAGCGCTGAGTGGTCATAAATGCAACAACTGGCAAGGTTGGCAAACAAAGCGTGCAGAGGTGTCCCCTAGTAAATTATATATGATGTTGTTAACAAATGATTTCGCAAGGACATAGTAACCACAAGAATGTTTATAAAAAAATATAATTCATCAATACTTATTTAGTTATATGAAACAGAGGGGATTTCAATACAAAGATGTAATATATTGAATATTTTATGTTTCTTTTCAGTTAATATATTTATTTACGTATTTTTATTTATATCATATCCAAAACCGTAACGAATGTATTATAATTTAAATTGACTGTCATATAGGGCCTAACTCAAGTGAACTAATACACAGGTGGTATTATATTTACAAAATGTTTAAAAAAGTAAATCTTCACATAACACAATTGTTTGATAATTTTGCTTTAAAAACTGTCCCAGGTCTTGATTTTGGCTACACAGAAAGGGTATACCTGTTTAAACTTAATCTTCATCACAACATTTTAAAAAATGCACAAACTCTCTTTGTATGACAACGATTCATGCCTCCCTCGCCCACACGTAGTCAACACGTATTATTACTTGATGAAATACTAATAATTCCTATGAAGATATTGTAGCAATTTACTTCTTTATTATGAACGTTATTTCTTTGTCTAACCTTAAATATACTACATTTTGTCACGCAACTGATTACCTCATTAAGAACACGAGATTAATACTAATCCTTCTGGTAAATGTAGATTTAATGTTCCCTAAACCTACCATGGCTTGACTTGTGATGACAGCTCTTTATTTTTACACTATATAGTAGTACTTGCTTGTAGAACCTCAGATATAGTGCAAACCATATCTGATTCCTACCTTCTCGATCAATTGTAACACACATACAACTGACCATCCACACAAGTACGGTGTTATGAACCAACCCACCCACCCATACATGTACACTGTTATTTTACACATTTAATATTACCAAAAACGTACTGGTTATTCTTTTTTTGTCTAGTTATACCAGAACATTCATATATTTTCTTGGTTTGAGTTTTATTCTTTTTTCTTTTCTTTATATTATAACTCTATCTGTTCTTAAATTTATTGAGTAATCATTACTCTAGGATATCTACAGTAAAATCATGCTAAAACCCGTACCGTAGAGATTCGCTTGGAAAGAAAATGTAAAATTTGATAATTTATCCTTAAAACCTGAAATTTGCATTTTTTTACATTTATACAGCAATCCACTTGTTCGGTATCATATTGTATTGAGTTACACTTTTTTTGCCGAAGTAGAACCAAGTTATAATAGGGAAGTACCGAACATAACTATCATATGTAAAACCGACTTGGAAGAAGAAAATAAACCTGTGACATCTCTACAGCCTGAATTAATAATGAAGAACTATTATCAAACTTTCCCAGTTATTTTATGTAGTTATATCTCATTGTCAATCCATAATTATCTGCAAAATTAAATGCAAAAAAAATGCAATAAGAGGAAACTTATTGGGAGTGCTATATAAAAAATGTATAAACTATAAGAAAATACAGAACATTGACTTTAGTAATACATGGCTTTCTTACAAATTAGTTTGGCTTAAAATAATAACTATAAAACACTAAAAACCTTTACAATAAAAATACAATATTTACAATAAGTACCTGTTAAAACCAATATTATATATTCTATTAAAGCTTGGGAAGTAGCTTAGATTAACATTGTCGCATTGTTAAAACGTACAGTGAAGGTTGAATCATGTGTTGGTATCAAACGGTTGATAAATATAGATAAGTTGAGTCAGTATTAAAATTTTATTTAATATATTTCATAATAATTGATTTAAGGACGTATTTTATCCTAGGAACAATGAATTATCTAATACAATTTTAAACCCATTTTACGAGCCTGTTAACAACATGACACCCAATTTAACATTACATATTATAAACGTGTTGTGATAAAAGATAATATGTTATAAAAACATTATACATCGTATTAAAATATTCTTCTTAATTAATGAGAGAGTAGTTATTAGTAATTTTTCACTTTAGAAAAGAGGCAAAACAACCATGTTGTGGTTAAACCTACATTGTCAATTGTAACTTTTAAAAAGATTTAAAATAATTATAAATATATCGTTTAAGTACTATAATGTTATATATTAATTATCTGTTAAATTGCAGTATCTTCGAAATGTAACAGAACAGACGTTCTTAACAAAATATCAAAAGTAATTTTAGAAACACCAACTGATAAATTATGTAAGGTTTACTTATTACCATAATAAATTGTAAAAGCTCGAGTAATAATTACTTGCTTCTTGACAGTTGTGAAATATGACTTTACAAGGTGAAGTAAACTAACTAAGAAAATAAGACAAGAAGGTAATTACTCAGATTCACGTACGGTATATATTGCAAAATCGGCTTAACATTATTTCTTTTAGAACAACTTTTCATATTCCCACTAAATAAGTACAATGAGAATGAAAGATCTTCCCCAAGATTTAATATAGGAAAATATTTCTCAAAATGAAAAAATTGTAAATATAATTTACAGAAAATATGGCCTTAGTATAATTTATGTTAATACCGTACAATATTATATTCTAGCCAAAAATAAAGTTTATAAAATAAATAACTTTTAAATATTTATAATTACTATATAATTATTATTACCATACGAAGTACAGAATAATACAAGTTTTATGTTTCAATTAAGGTATATTTCAATATAATTAACACTGGAAGTGAACTTATTAAAAATAAATTTAAAAAAAAGAAATAACCTAGCACATTGTTAGTGTAAAACAATAAAAAAAAAACAATTTTTTAAAAATTATTCAAAAGATTTTTATTTAAATAGCGCTTTCGCCGATTAAGGCACTATCAGTTTTTGTAAACAGAAAAAACATATGTTTAAAACAATATAAATTAAAATATGATGAAATATCAATATTTTTAAAGAATTTTAAACTTAAATGGATTAGTAGAAAGTAATTTTAAATAAGATATTAAACTGGAAAATATGATTTACAATTAATTATTCTATGTTTGATTTCTTCTTTAAATAAAGGTAAGTATATATTACTAAAACGTACAGATGGTTGTGATATACACTGTTCTTTTATAACAGACATGCAGGCACTTTCCATTTGATTCCGTAAGGTCCATGATGATTTTTTAAATATAATATTGGATGAGTCAAATTTGATATCATGATTTTCGTTTAGAGCATGTTCTACTAATTTTGATTTTTCTTTATTTTGTGTTTTGTAATTATATATGTGTTCTTTGACTCTTGTATTTATAGGTCTAGAGGTTTGGCCAATGTAAGATTTATTACATTAACAATCAATTTTGTAAATTATATTTTTAGATTCTTGAATTTTGTTCTTAGGTTTTAATTTTGTTAAATGACTACGAAGGTTATTAGTTGAACTAAAAGAAGTACGGATATTGAATTTTGAGTTGATTTTTCTATTTTTTTCTGAAACGCCTTTTATATATGGAATTGTAATTGTAGTTAAAGGGTTGGCATTTTCATTGTGTCTTCTAGGTTGAGTTTTATTTTTTAATTTCGCGTTTTAATATTTGTAGGGTAGTTATTATTTTTTAATAATTTTGTAGTATCTTGTTCTACCTTTAATTTATCTTCATCATTTGTTACTAAATTTTTCTATTTTCTTAAATAAACTTTGAATCATTCCAATCTTCACATGTTGAGGGTGATTTGAAAAATAATTCATGTATTGTCCACTAAATGATTTTTATGGTATAGTGATGTAATAAGTTTATTTTCTGCTGATTTTGAAACTAACACATCTAGAAAAGGAATTTGTCCATTATTTTCATTTTCTAGTGTAAATTTTGTAGTTGGTCTCAAGTTATTTATATGATTCAAAAATGTTATATTTAACCATCAGTTTTCACTGATAACAATTACCAATCCTGTTGTATTAATGTAATGAAAGTAATACATCAAAATCTAGTTTTTAGCATGTTTTTATTAAAATTTTTTTTCTATTTTCATTGTGAAGACCAAGAAAAACACAGTTTAATTTGATATTGTTTAAAATACGTCTTTCTTAACATTACGGGTGTCAGTTAAGAGATTTTTCAATGTTTCCCTTTTGTAAAATTTGTTGTAATGTTAGTTATATTTATAAATGTACTACTGATAGCCTACTTAAAAGGTTACCAACTATTGTCAGTTTTGGAAAGTAAAGATATTCCTTGAATTTGAAGAGCTAGTTTTAAAATATATAACAATATAAACACATATTGAATACATATATTTCAATACAAGTATAAATAGCACAAATATATTACAATATAAGTACAAAATACACTAATTTTACAGAATAATTACAGAATAATAGAATAATCAGGATTACACAATTATACTATTATATTATGTCAATATACAGTCACAATATGTACTAATACCATGGTGATCGATTTTGGTAAACCACTTTTACCTTTTTACAAACTGAGGGATTCACAAAACAATCTATTGACCAGCATGTATTATACTAATAAAAAAATGTTTATTTTTTAATACAATACATTTAATGACAAACCTAGCCTCTCGTTAATAAGATTATATTGGTCATACATTTATAATAAATAAATGTTTCATATACGGTGAATATTACTGTATTAAAATTACATAAAACTACGCTTCAGACCTATTCAGCTTTATAATACTTAAGTAATCTAGTTATTCAAATTATGTAGCTTATATACTATTTATTTTATTTTAAATATTGTGTCTATTTTATAACTGTGTTTACAGAGTACACCTTATATTGTGTTAACCACAATATATTCACTTGACAGTAATTCTATATATGGTCAAAATATATTAACATATTAATGTATTATAAAAGGAAGATCTGAACACCCATCCCCCTTCCCCCGATAAAGAGTGAAACTGATAATAGTGTTTTAAAAATTAGAAAAAAATCTTCAATCACTTTTGATAAACAAAATAAATTATATTTACTTGTAGAATAACAAGCAAATATACATTTTTTGAACTTCAATTTGGAAAAATAATAACATTTCAATGCGTTCTTTAAAGTAAGATAAATGATAATATTTTATACATTAAACCTGAATCCTGTTTAGTGGTTACTTGTCTCCAAGATTTTAGGATTTCAGTAAATGTTGATTTTAACAAGACTACTAATATAAATTAACATTAAGATAATTACTATATCACTCATTAACATTATTTATATTAAATGAGCATTCGCATAGTCGTATTTTTGCATATATAAAGTTAGAAGTTATGTTTGAAGAATCTATGCATTACAGTTTTAACTATGTGGGCTATGTTATTTACTAACTGAGAAAAAGTAAATATATTTTTTTAAACAATAATAAGCATTTTTAAGTAATTGAAAATCTTCAACAATTTATTGGCCTACAAATTTATATTAAATGGGCCTGTTAATAAAACATATTTAAGCTTTATTAAGTGAATTTTAACAAAATTCTAATGCAAATCCTGAGCATAAGGACATTTCTAAAAGATAATTTAAAATGGTTTACGAGACTAACTTAGAGAAAAGTTCAAAAATGCTTCAAATTGAACAACTTTTAAATTGTTCAAATATTTTAATCTGAAGTGCAGCATCAGTAAAGCAACATTGTACACGGAGAGTAAGGAAGAGAACTGACACGGTTAATGAAATATTGAAAGGAGACGGGTGTGAGACATCTACATCGCTGTCTTTTATTCAAAGACCTGAGGTAGAGGTTGTCCTAGATCAACCGGATAAGTATGTATTTACCCAATGTAATGTATGTAGAGTGTTAAATACAAATATACAGATGAGTTATATGAAATATAGTACTTTTTTCTGTCAAATGGGCAGGAACATTAAACAGTTAATTTATGTAAGCTAGTTACTCTTGTACAACTAACAATAACTGTACATAGATAAATTATCATATAATTTATATAGACAATACTAAAATGTCACAATTTAATAATGTATCATAAGTTATAATCCATTTCTAAGTTTGTAATTGAGAATAACTTCACTTTTGATAATTAACAACATGTTTTTGAGAACGTGTATGTTAGTAATATTTAACTAATTATGACGGTTTTAGATTAGGTATATTTGATTTGTTTTATATTTGTATGAAACTTAGTGTTGATGATTTTTGTGAAAGATAGTTAAATAAATGGTAAAGTGTATATTTTAATTTACTTTACGTCAGTTTTACAATGTTTTAATTATTTTGAAAATAATTTGCATTGTAATTTTTTAAAAGTTATAAAGATTATACATTATCATGAAAAAGTGATCTTTGACAAAGGCAAGCTATTCTTCAACCTTCGTTGAATTTCATTGGATGCTAACTTAAAAAGCTCTTACCAGCATAACTGTATGGTCGGCATTGTATGTCAACACCAGCGTACCTGTATGGGTGTTTAAGATTTGAGGTTAAAATGAATTTTTATTACAATTTACTAAAATGTATTTTAAGCAAGAACTTTTACATAGAATAGCGACGCAATGATGGCGTTGTTTTTATTATTATTACTACTGTTAACGCTAGTATGGGCTTAGTTTGTTTTTTGCGAAATGCATTTCTTACTATTTTGATAAGTTGATATTTATTTAAGTATTTTGTTTTGAAGTTATCTTTCTTTCTTTTACTAAACCATATTGTTTTGGATATTTTCCTTGTGCTTTTTTGGCCAATTTTCCATTTAAAAGTATTTTGTCTGAATGTATCGTTCTTTCATTTTATGGTATTATTATTGTTAATATTACTATCAGAAAAATACTAATACTTATGTTATTTATATACTAACATTAATATTCCTCAGTTGATTAAATTGTACTTTTGTCCTAAGCACACAAAAGTAGTTTATTGCTATAAACCGAACTCTTTGGAATTACATTATTTACTATAATATTATTAAAACTATACTACAAAATGTTATATTAGATTAAATATGTATTTTGACTTTTTAAGATTGGACGATTGTTGAAAATTGGAAGAACTGATAACACTTGTTAGACGAGTAATTGTACTCTTACCTCCATTACTCATGTTGTTTAAATAATTTGACTAAGTCGTATTTAATAACCGTCAAGGAGAAGCTTATAATCTGTGCTTTTTGGATTTATTAAGTTAAAAGACATCTATCTGCAGATATTACCTTTATAGTACTAATGAAATAGTTTAAAATACTGAAACAAATTTACGAATCTATTTATACGAGTAAATTTGAATATGAACCTGCAACTACAAACTTTTTGACAAGGTACTATCCCTGCCACAAAAACGTGATTAAATTTTAACATAAAATACAATTAATTTAATGCCACATAATACAAACTTATTACAATATAAGTACTAAATGACGAATGATCATTAATCTGTGTTTCACTTCCCCAAATGAGAAGGATAAAAAAAAGAATTAATTAATTTTAAAAATTCTGTTTCAGGTATTATTTAATATTCTAAAATGAATATTTCATTTAGATACTTTATGGCCATTGGTATTTTACTGTCAGTACTTCAGTAAATGGGTGAAGTAAACAACAAATAGTGAAAACAAATCCCTAGGTGGGGAAAATAACGCTGTCATCTTCTTAGAAAAAAGTACAGGTTTCATATTTGTTATATGTACAGTTACATTTTTATGTGAATATAGTCATAAGTAAACTGCTTATTACTTATTGAATTATTTCATAACATTTAATAAATTATCCGTGACTAGAAGTTATCTCTAACCAAATAGTTTCCATCAGTGATCATATTTTATTAATTTATCATAATAATAGTGTAAGTAACTAATTCCAGGAAAGTTTAACAATATGACTAAATCGTAAGTTTCAAATAAATATTGACAATGTTCATAAATTAAAAAAAATCAAGATATTAAAATGAAACTATCCAAAGACAGCACATAAAGTCATAAAATAAACAAGTACAATAGTATATTTACTTCAATAGTTTCTGTTTAACAAGATGTATATGGTTACAATAAAGTTGGAGCGAAATGTTAAAGTAACGGCCAGTATAGTATTCATAGATTCACATATTTAAAAGCTATTTTCACACTAGCCTCATTTTTAACCCACTTTTGTTTCTATTATTCAATACTAATTTTGTGAACTTTCCGTTTTGTGATGGCTAAAAAGATTAATATTATGTAAAAGATAAATAAAATTATCAAGCTATATATAAACTTTTCAAATTTTCTGTACCAATGTAAAATACAAAATTATTTAAAATCATAAGAAATGTCTCTAAAAATGTATAAATATCATAGCACTTCGAAATATGTAGTGTTATTATATTTATCCTAATATATCAAATATATCTTCACTTTTTATCAATAGGAAATATAAATGTTGAAAATCGTGTCACTATCTTTAATTATTCATTTTAAATATTTTAAAAAAATGTTCGAAACATGTTCTTTTGAATGACATTTGTATGACAAAATGTGAATTTTCAAAAAGCAGATGAGCAGCCACTGGTATTCTATTTAAGGTAACAGATAAGTTCAGTTAGACGGAGTCTGAACAGTGACTTGTTTTACCCAGTCTGTGTTGCATAACTGTCACAATTCTCTCTACGCAATAGTTAATTTGTCGAAAATGTAGTTTCGTTCTATAAAAAACCTGTTATATATTATCTTAATTAGGTTTATTCATAAATGCGTTATTTTGTGTCCCTCACATTTTATCAAGGATTTCCTCTGTTTATAACTGTGGGGCTTTATAGGTTATCATATTTTTAGTAAACTTGCTTATGAAATATTCAAACATTAACTTTTAAAATCATGTCGAAATTCTCTCAATTGTAAGCTATGACAAAATATATTGTAATTTAAATTAGGTATTACATTCATTTTTGCTAAATAATCAACAAATTCATGTATTTGCTATACTAACCATCTGCTTTGTATAATTTACCAGGCGTAATGTTGTTTTAAATACTTATTGTCAATTAAAATATTCCTATTAACAATAAAGACCTGTAAGATTTCATTACTCTTGTATCTAGGTAGTTTTTACGGTGACACATGAATCTCCTTAGGAATCGGCAATACCTGGCCTAATATCAGATATTATTCTCTTTAAGGACATTTTTAGATATTCATTATACACGAATTTCCTGTATTAATAAACACACGATTCAAATCTTGACGATTTAAGGGCAAAAATAATTTCCTACAGTTTATCGTAATCAAATTTCAATACAAATAATTATTTTTATAATTTTAAATGTTGTACAAGCAAACACCATAATGTCAAAATCTAATCCCAAGGGTCTTAGATAATAGTTACATTTATCTAGTAAGGTATGTCAAAAATTAAATTTAAAAATATTAGCTTTTGAAATCATGTCAAAATTCACTATGATGTTTAACAGCAAGATGTGGGCATCATCTACTAATATATTATTTGGCTAGTGTGAAAGCAAGACGAGAGAGATAACTGCCATGCCTGTTCGAAGATCTTACTTCACTTGTCCTTCACATTTAGCAATGCAAAATTATCACAGCAAAATGAAACTTGCCTAGAAATAAAACAACAAAACTAAAATTACTGTGAAGAGTGTTGTAAGTGCTTAATCCTTGTTCTTAATTGATTACTGGGTATTGTGTGAGTTGATTCAGATTATGTACTATATATCAAAACATTAAATTCCATTCAATATATCTACTTAATTGTTCAAATTATACCTATAAAAACTGTTTTCACTTGTTTAATGTGTGTAGGATGCGGTGCGGTAGTATTAATAAATCCTATTTTAATCAATATGGCTGTAGACGAAAATACTTGTAATATAAAATTAAACATATAAAGCCAGAAATATACTCACAATTTATGACGCCTTAGTTACTCATATAATTGTCAGGATTATGATAGTACTGATTCCATTTCCAAATAAAATTATCTACGAATGAATTGTCCTTGTTAATTTCATAAAGGACTATTGAATAATTTGACGATATAATTTTGAATCAAATATAAAATGTCAGATCTTCACAAATGTTTAAACAAGATCTAACTGTTGTAGGTTTATGTATTAAAATATACAGACATACTTGGTGGATTTGCAAACGACTTTTATCAACTTACTCTATTACTACTTATGAATTACGACTCTTAGAGATGGTGCAAAATAACTGTAGCTATAAAGTAAATGCTGAAATCAGAGCATAATAAAATTTCCTATATAGTAAATGATTTTTTGTTATTTATTTAAAAAGAAAATTAAAGGAATAATTGTACTCCTGTGAAGATATGACTGAGCCTTACCATAAACAACAAACTTTGCTTGTTGTATAATACATTGGCCAGACCTTGTACGTGCCTCGACTACAACTGGCTAGACAGCGTAACTGTCCCACTGTGACTTGGTTTGTAAAATATATGGGTAACAAAGCAAAATAAACTGTTTCACAAGGAATAAGGTTTTCAAATCTCTAAATAACAATATGCTCCTTTTTTACTCAAGACAGTGACCTGGAATTAAAAACCATAACATACCCTTATCACGAGGTATTCTGATGCCTTGTGATAAGGATATGTTACATTATCTTTTGGTCCCTCTTCACGTTTAGGACGTCGGCACCATATAAGCAGGACGATGTCGCATTGCAATTTGCAGCACGATGGTCTGGCTCCCCGCGGCTTCTAGGGGATACTGCTGTGATCTGGACCGGAGCAGTTTCCTCTTACTCGGCTATGACCAAGGCAACAATAGTAGTGCACCACCCCCAGATGGTTTGCACTTTGCATCTCACCCACCCTACTTTAAGTGCCTTCTCCTTGAGTATGGGAAGAGCATCCTTTTCATCCATATGAACGCAGGCCTTTCTCTGCTCCCTCTAGTAATCTTTCGCTCCCCGCTTAGGTTTAGATGCTCACTCCGGATGGTTTCCTCAACGTCACTATCTCTCGTCAAGCCGTCTAGATCAAGAACCTCAATCCTCAGCTTCGGGACGATGGACCGGATGTCTCCTTTGTTGCTAACCGCTTTCAGTATCACCTATTGGACTTTCCCTCTGTCATCGCACTTGAAAAGTTTTAGGAATACACCTCCTGAAGCCGTCTTTCGTATCTGGCACACCTCGGTACCCAAGTCCAGGCTTGACATCCTTCATCATAGCTCCGAGGATGTTGCCATACGTTTTGTGATTAATCGGATTGATCAGGATCATCAGACTCCAAGGTCTGGTGATCAGGATCATCAGACTCCTAGGTGTGGTAATGAGGATCATCAGACTCCTAGGTCTGGTAATGAGGATCACTAGACTCCTAGGTCTGGTAATGAGGATCATCAGACTCCTAGATCTGGTAATGAGGATCATCAGACTCCTAGGTCTGGTGATGAGGATCATCAGACTCCTAGGTCTGGTAATGAGGATCATCAGACTCCTAGGTCTGGTAATGAGGATCATCAGACTCCTAGGTCTGGTAATGAGGATCATCAGACTCCTAGGTCTGGTAATGAGGATCATCAGACTCCTAGGTCTGGTAATGAGGATCATCAGACTCCTAGGTCTGGTAATGAGGATCATCAGACTCCTAGGTCTGGTAATCAGGATCATCAGACTCCTAGGTCTGGTAATGAGGATCATCAGACTCCTAGGTCTGGTAATGAGGATCATCAGACTCCTAGGTCTGGTGATGAGGATCATCAGACTCCTAGGTCTAGTAATGAGGATCATCAGACTCCTAGGTTTGGTAATGAGGATAATCAGACTCCTAGGTCTGGTAATCAAGATCATCAGACTCCTAGGTCTGGTAATGAGGATCATCAGATTCCTAGGTCTGGTAATGAGGATCATCAGACTCCTAGGTCTGGTAATGAGGATCATTAGACTCCTAGGTCTGGTTATGAGGATCATCAGACTCCTAGGTCTGGTGATGAGGATCATCAGACTCCTAGGTCTGGTGATGAGGATCATCAGACTCCTAGGTCTGGTGATGAGGATCATCAGACTCCTAGGTCTGGTAATGAGGATCATCAGACTCCTAGGTCTGGTAATGAGGATCATCAGACTCCTAGGTCTGGTAATGAGGATCATCAGACTCCTAGGTCTGGTAATGCGCCGTTTAGACTACTTAGACTTAGCCAGTTTTTAGTTTTACTTTAACTCTTTCTAATTCATGTTCAAAATGTGTTTTGTATTATTTATGTGGGTTTAATTTGAGTGTCTACAATGAAAATTTATATTATAATATAGTAATACAGCTGAACGAAAGTAACTATAACAAATATGATACAAACAATAATAACAATAAATATTGTTTAGTATTTAAAGATTTTTGTCTAATCATAACTTTCATTTTATAGTCTAAATGACGAATAAAGTTCAGCAGTTACCTACCAGGAAGCAGATAACCTATTCAAGTAACAACTTGACCTGGAGGAACCTGTAGCACAATCACATTAATGGACGTTAACTGAATGTATGTTACCTAACAGATGTTACCCCAAGTAAATGTTGGTCGCATTGATGCAGACTATCTCCAGAACCTAGGCTTTGTGGTTCAGTTGGTGAGGATTCAGACTGTGGAGGGAAGATTAATAATTAATCCTCAAACGAAATAAAGGTCTTATTCGTTTCATAGAGTTAAAAACAGAATTGTTGGTCCATTATTGATGGTGATTATAGAAACAAATGTTTATGCAATTAAAATCATCCCTCAAATCAAGTTTTTAGGCCTATATGTTTATTCATGTACATATACGTACTATACGATCAGTTTAATCCACCATGTATATAAATAGTTCCATTTAACTAAACACTTAAACGTACAAAGTACATAAATTTAGGTAAATTTTTAAATAAAAATCGTGTTTATATAAAATAGAGCAAAAGAATTGTATAATATAGTTGTCAGAACACATTAAGAAAGAATTATGGAGAGGTAACTGGGTGTAGTCTATTAAGTAGGATTCAAACTCAGTTTGAAACTTTGTCGAGCAGCAAACCTCACACCTTTATAATTGGCTTAGAATTAATGAATTTAAACCAATGTTCTATGTAAGCTACATAGGGTATTACATTTTGGATTTACAACCTACATTGTTTAAGTAAGATACTTATAGATTTTTTAAATTTTTATCATACGTATTTTTAACAAATTCTTACCATATTAGCCTAATTACCTTATAACGATTTTTCCATATTCAGACGATGACAATTAGCTGCAAAATGATTAATTTTTACCAGAATAATATTGTTTTTAATGATGTTTAATATTTTAATGTTTAAATTTTGTGGATACTGTCCAGGTGATAGGTTATATGCTTGGTCCTCTTGATACAAGCATGGCGCCCGCGCAGTGGTTGCCATCGACGTTGATACTACAAGAGAAGTCTGGTGTGTCCATGTTGGATGGTACTCAGTGAGTAGAAGCTATGTAGTGAAGAGAACCAGATTTTAGGTTTTTCAATTAGCCGAAAATCAGATTAATACTACGTTGTTCATATTTAACGTAAAACTGTAAGTCTCTTAGCTACCCTGGCCATTTTTATATTGAAAGATGACTCTGTCTAAGAAACAGTTTACCTTAATTAGTAACAATCATTATATTTGTTAACTCATTCACTATTCATATTTAGCTATATTTATGCGACTGGTACCTTAATATTTATAGCTGTAGTCCATCTAACAATGTATCTGTATGATACATACTGTATGATCATTTCTGTATGATACATATGATAACAAGCAATAATATGATTATTCATCGTTCTCATGATTTAAATTAGGCATTTTTTAATTTATTTATTCCTAAGAAGCCGATCATAAAGAAATGGACGAATATGGCTTTCGAATAAGTGTGAGGTGTGTAGATAAACGAGTGTAGTCATTGTTACTATCTGATTTCGACTTGGATTTCAGATTCAGAAAGGACTATTTTTTAATAGTTAGCCAATAGCCTGGGAAACTATGAGACCTACAGCTTTACGTAGAATACAAACCACGTAGTGTTGGTCTTATTTCAGTTAACAGACAAGTCTAACACTTAGTTATCTTCGCTACACAACATCTGGACCGAGACTACTATCCAACAGTTTCAATAAAAATTCCTCACGAACAATTAAAATACTGCATTAAATAAAAGTATATTTATAAAACAAAAGCATATGTTATAAAGTCTAAATATGCAAATTAAATAAATTGTTTAGTTATTTCATATACATTTTTTAACATTTATTATATATGTTTTTATAACACAACATGTTTAATTTTCAGTTCGAATTCTATCAATTAGTCGTAAATAGGACTACAATAATATGTTTGAGTTTTGAATAAGTACGATATTTTATAAGAGTATAAGTAATTACGTACTCTCAGTGGCCTAGTAGAAGCTAGAAAAAAAGGTACGAGATTGCGACTCTTTGTATTTTTAGATGATGTTTTAAGACTTCCAACCACCAGTTGTAACAGGTCCACCAAATTGATAGGTAAATTAATTAATTTAGATAAATAATAAATTATTATATAAAAGGAAAGGAATATATTTAATTAAAATAAAAAAGAAGTTTCAAATCATATCAGAGAATTGTCGTGTGGAAAATACCAGTGGGATAGACGAGGCGCCAGAAATATGTCGTAGCAAACAAAACCCTTTGTTCAAAACAGGATGGGTGGGCTGGTTCCAAGAATTACAATCGTAAACATGTGGGAATATTTGAGGGACAAGCATCGACACGTCGGTTGGGAATATTCCACTGAACCCCATCATGTCACAAGTGACTGATGCGCAGTAAAATAACTCAGATGACGAGTTTTGAAACGAGCCAATGAGAACGGGGTAGACTTTGCAAATATACCCGTTGGTGGCAGCACAGGACAGGCAGTAATCAAACGATGCAAACGGAAATCGTGACAAGTCTCTAACTAAAACCACTTGTAATGCCGGAAGAAGGAGTAGGGATAAAAAATTAAGTTCCTTGAGGGAGAGACGTCCCTCAGCCCAGTCCATCTTAGAAGAGAAGACCAACAACAGGTGTCGGGTTTTCGGCCCCTATAGACCGCGTGGGCACTTTGTACTAATAAAGTCACATTTAGTAATGTTTTTAAATATATTAACAAAAGTTTAAACCAAAAGTCTTTAAATTGTGCGTGTTAACCAAGTAATTATGTAATTTGAACGAATAGTCGCGCTACAGCAAATAACTTGGACTCAGCCACAAAGTGACTCAGCTAAGTTTAAGTTTATAGCTAACTTAGTAAAACTTAGATTAGCAAAATTTCACTAAATGATATAAAGTAGAATCTTTTAATTACTAGAGTTAGATTTTGAGTAAATTTAGTAAAGTTTTTAATTTTTGAAAAATGTAATAAAGATAATTTTGTAAAGTAACATTTGTTTTAATGTACTACTTAGTTCCACCGATTTACCTGTAAAAGACCCTGAGAAACCAATAAGAGATTTCATGAAATAATTTAATTTGAATAATTCTGATCAAATTAACAAAGTATTTAAATTAAAGTAATTCAGCAATAAAGCTAAATTCTACACAGTACAGGAAGAGGTGGTTGATTTTTTTCCTGAAAATATTGTATTGTTTGATTTTTTAACTATTTTGTCGAATAAATTCATTTTCATTTCTTCATTGTCAAATATAGTTGTGAAAAAAATGCCTGAAATATATTGAATAGTTTAAAATTTCTGCCCCAAATACCTAGTATAAATAAAACGTTTTTATTATTTTTATGTAAATCGCAAGATTCAAGACGTAAGGTTTTTGGATGCAACGTTACTATCATAAAATTAACGTTATGATTTAATAGGTGCATTGAATATTTTATAGCTTTTTATGTTGCGTAGAATTTATTTAAAAACTATAGCTAATTAAGTTATTTTAAATTATTTTTCTTGCTACTAAATGTTAAAAAGATGGTAGATTAGAATATAGGTTACAAGTTTAGCTTTAATAATTATTAAAAAATAAAATGCAATCCTTTTTAGTTTTGATTGCACCATGGTTTCAGAAAACAGTTCAAAAGTTGTTAATTTGTTCATGACCCGCTTCCTGTTGGGTATTTTTAAGTTGATCTTCTAATCTTGTACATAAAATGAATCGCAAAACATGTTGTACGTCAAAAATTATAGTGCTTTACCACACATTATTGAGTTGGTTAAAAATACATTTCAAAATATATCGAAAATAAAATATTGTTGGCCAACTTTCTAACTACCCGGTATATATATTAAAATTTCATATTACATTCTTTTCACAGTGTAATAGAAAATATAATAATCGTATTTTTAGGACTTATAGCTATACTATTATTGCTTTATTTTAATTCTAACAACTCTAATAAAGTGTTCTATTAAACTCATTTCCCTGTTCACATGTGCATTAATATAGAGGTCTCCGGGGGGGGGGGGTTAGAATTTACTGTGATACGTTCGAATAAATAGCATCGAATCATTTCTATTGCTCTATCAATGAAGACATTAAGCAATGAACAATGAATGCCTACAATGTCACTCCCTTGAGCCCGAGCACAGCTTATATGTTAGATTTGTTATGACTTTGATTTCTTTAGGACTATACTCAACCTCTCACCTTTACTCGTCATAGAGTAAACTTCTTGAAGCTTAACAACTGTTTATAAATAGGATATATATTAATACTTTTTTCATCCTTTGATTATTAAAAAATGTTGTGTAGAAACATATGATCTAAAATTTATATTGTCTATATACTTAATTCAGTAAAGTAAGTGAATCAGTCAACAACATAAAATTGACGCAGGAAAAAGATAAAACAGCTTGATTGGATTAATTTGAAATCTTAAGAGTAACATACATAACTTTAGATAAAATTACATAATCCCATCCACTGACCCAAAAATCCAATGATTTCCTATCACAACTCTATATTTATTAACAAATAATGACCTTACAGTAGTTTTTGTTCATCCTGGCCTTTGAATTGACATTTTTGTGTATATCTAAAAACATACAATAAAAAAACTGCTAAAAAAACAGTAAGAAATATTTCTTCTAATACCTTTGATAGTCCTCACGAGGACCAGACTGAAGCTCAAGGCTGAGTTCGTCAATGTAAATCTTCTCATGTCATGGAGTAGTTAATTACTGTCATTTTGTGTTTATGTGCTGAAATTACAATCATAAAAGTACTTTTTATTGAAATATTCTGGTGCCACAAATGTTAGTATTTATTTTATTAAAATTTTTGTAGTCTTTTCAATTATATGAGGCTAGGAAGTTTCCTGAAATTCTATTGCTTAAGTACAGCATAATTTTGAGTGTAGGAAAGTAATTATTATAAATACTCTCGTTTAGAAAACATCCTCTAAATATACAGTATGCATATTATATGTTATTTTTGTGTTTCAGTAAGGTATTAAAGCCAATAATATTATTCCGTAATAAAATTTAAATAATAAACAAATTACCTACGTTTTTTATTTCAACTAAATAAGGGTTTTTGCTTCTTTATTTTGTATATAAACAATTATTGTAAAACATGATTTTGTTTACAATATTAAAGTTATTAAATATCATGTAATTGTTTCTGGCAATTCCATTTTCAACAAAGTGTGTAATAAAGGAAACGTTCAATACGTAATGGGTCTGTCAGACGACCTAAACTTTGTAATGCTTGTTGGTGTTGTACAGGCCATAACGTGTTTATGTTTTTCACTATCATAGCATACATAATACATGCCACTAATCAGACAACACTACCTTACAACAAAGAGTGTAATAAAGGCAATGATAAAACAAAAGCGGAGATATAGAATTTACTTTGATACATTTCAACTCAATGGCATCGAAACATTTCTATAGTTCCAATGCTTCATGGGTTGTCAGTTGTCCTACATTTTGTAATTATCTTATATTTTTTCAGGCCATAACCTATTTATGTTCCTAATTGTCATGACATAGCAACTGTATTTAGCTAAGTAGTAATTTTCTAAACCATCATTGATTTATTTATGGTTTATAAACACCATAAATAACCCTCATCCCAAATATTTCGGTATCATCATAACTTTCTTCCCAATAATGTACTATAATCTATAAAACTTATCTCTTTACTATCGAATTTTATCCTTCCGTGAACTTTTTTAGAAATCTACAGTATGCTATGATTTATTCCAAGACCAAAATATCTTGACTTTATAAGAGATAAGGGTTAACAATTGAAGATTCCTTTTGCCACACAATAATAAACAACACTATGTATATCAGATACATAGTACAATGATATCAAACACCTTTTGATAGATAGCAACCCAGAAGCTCAAGGTATTATGTCCTTTAACATAACGTAAACATTATTTTAAATAGTGGCAAAATAATTATTGTAACTGGATTATCGGTTTGTCTTAAACTCTAAATATATGGCCAAATTTATATGAAAGCAGATAAAATATGAAGGCACTTTGAACAAATTATCTTAACATTAAACTGGTTATTTTTGTTAATACATATCCAATCAGGTAATATACGGGAATTACTACAGATACATATATGAGTAAATAGAAACAATTCTGTAACTTAATTATACGTAAGATAATATCATTTTTTAAATGGGTCGATGGGCAGAAAATAACATAACGACGTCCTTCTATAAGTTATTGTGTTTTTATCTCACTTATTTGACCAATATAAAAAAATATATTTACAAGACTGCTTTAATTTTTTTTTAATGTTATTATAAATGTAATTACAGTTAAATTACAACACCCTTTATTTATATTTTAACCATGCAAAAACCATAATACACTTCATTATTGTTTAGTCCATATAAAATTATTTAATATCGATAGCATTGTATGTTATATTATTTATAAGCTTAAATAAAACAGTTTTTATTTGTTGTTACTGAAATTACAATTCTGTTGCTCATAACCTTGAAAGTAAGTACTGCTGGTAAAAATTCTATTTTCAAGGAACACAAACATAATGTGGATGTTAAAATATTTATTCCCTTAACATGTTTCAGAACATATGTTAGTTACATTAAACATTTACTGCTTCATCTGTAATCAAAGTGTATGGCTTGGGCATGTAACGACTCAACATAATATTAATAATCAATTATTTGGTCGGTAACGTAGTTGGTTCAATCCCAGCTTCATGTGCTGATGGTTCTCAGTTCGATCCCAATCAGAGTCAATACATTTTAAGAAGGATCAGCTGATAACCACCAGCTGTTCATTTGTCATTGGGCTATTAATTAATGACACTTTCTAAGGAATATTCGGCCTTAGTTTGTAACTATGACTACATTCGCTCATATACACTCATCATACTCGTCCAAATCCATATTCGCCCATATCTTAACGATCGGCATCTTATGCATAGATAAAAAAATAAATAAATAAGAAAAATTAAAAAATTTTAAATAACGGTAAAAATACAAAATAATGGATCGATAGCTTATTATTTAAATACTTTAATTAAAAAAATGCTGCAAAATAATATTTATTGAAACTTTTAAAAGTTATACGTTAATTTATATATAGTGTCAACTTCAGTTTTAGCAGCTTTACCTATAAATGTAAGTTTTTGTGTTATTATTATTATATTTAAAAAGCTTAAGATATATATTATCATTATATGCTTAGTAATAACAGTTCAACTTGAGAAATGTACGTATTTATTTCAATAATACACTATCTGAACTATTTTATAACAATATTTTTTACTCATTGAGAAACCTTCAATTCTATTTCACATTAAAAGCCACAAAACGTAATTATAAAGCTTTGCGAAAGCTAACAAATAATGCCATACTCATGAGATATATAGTACTAACATAAAAACCACATAATCTCATATAACAGTCAACAATTGTAAATACATAATCATATACCTTTTTTAGAATTGTTTTAAAATTTTCTTGGTGGATAATATATTTTCCGTGAATTTTTCTAAATTCGAATTCAACTCTAAGTCTTGATCACCTCGTAATTCAATAAGTTTCTTGATTATATATTAATTTAATAATAATAGGTGGAATAATTTCTTACACCATATATCAATGTAACACGTATTAACTTATTGCATTATAAGTAGCTATTATGTATCCTACAATAATTAATATAAAAACAGCACAATTTAGTGCTTTGCATCCAAAATTGTAATACTTGGGTATCAAACTGCCTGAAATTTACATTTATTAATGTGTAGTTATCATTATTTAACTAGGAACATGTACATTTTTTTACTTAGGTGGACACGATCAAGATATATTTCCTTATTACTTTATTTAGTTTTGATACGATCTTTATTGTACTATAAAAAGCCTTCATACACGTTATTCTACTGTGGTACCAATCTTCTAATGAGACCCAGACAAATGTTTCATCTTACAGCTGTTGTTAAACACAACAAAATTGTGTATTCCAGGCCAAGTGACACAAGTGTTCTTGTTGGAGATCTTAATTAAAACAACATGGTGTTGAGAAGGTTATTTTATTAGAGAACGAACGACACTTTTGTGTATTTTAAAATTATGCATGAACTTAACCAAATGTGTGTAGTTGTGTTTGTTATTAAATCAGTACTGTTATTAGTTCAATCAATATTGTGAATAGATTAGAAATAGTTTTATGGTGAAATATTTTGTCAATTTAAAAATAAATAAATATTAAGTGTCCGTTTCTATTAGTGCATATAAATTTAATAAATATTAATACAATTTTGAATTATTTGATTTAAAAGTTTAAATAAATTTATTGAAAAAGTTAAATAAATAAAAAAGGTTCTGTTCTGAAGATATTTAATTTATTATTTTGGAAGAGTTTTTTTAATTTATTTATGTTCCATTGAGTCAATAGAAGAGGAGATTTTTATTTTCGTTTTTATCATTATTTGTAGAAGAAACCAATTTTATTTGTTGAATTTATTTATAAGAAGATAAATAGAGAAACATTTTTATGACTGGACAAGTCTTACGTTAATCTCTAATTTAAGTTTGTTCAACATATCAAAAATAAATAGTAGCTTTAATAAGGCTACAATATTTCTTAGAAATATAAATAAAGTTTTTTCATAAACAATTAATTTTTTTTCAAGTTTTAAAATTCTCCCTAATATAAGCTATTATTTCAAAATGTCAGTCACCAGTCCATATGGGCCGAAATACCTGTGTATGAACATTATTAAAACATTTAAATACCAGCTCTAAGCTCAGTTGGGGATGTAAAACCACAGTTAGCAGTACATTATTTTATATTTTATTCTCTGGATAGGAAATTGTTTTTATATTTGCTCAAATTATTGCTACTATTGTCTCTCCTAACAGTATTGCTCAAAACTATTCTTTTCATGTAAGGTAGTTATTTTTTTCTGATAATCTTGTTTCGACTTCTATTTATTATATTTTCTTATTGTTTCCTCTTTAACTGCTTACCAGTATTATTCTTGATTTCTAACAACATTTTTTATTGTTGACAACCTCTTTATGGCTAACTAGGTCATATACGGTGAGAAAAAATCTGAACTATATTTTTGGTGTCAATTTAGCTGTAGATAACGCGTTACACTGTATATTCTATTTGTTTCAAATTGTTTGGATATGTATAAACCTTTTTGTATCGTCCAGCTCCAAAGGATAATTGGACAATAGTATAGGGGCAGAGTACACCCCTAAATATTTGATTGGATACAAACATACAGGGTCAAAATGTCTCTCTGTGGGTTCAAATTACGTTAGAAAGTAGAGGAGATACCTTTGACGTACCGGAAGGTGCTGTTTGTTTTTGGAGCAATAAGAGAAAACAATTTTTTTAATATTATTTTAAATACTTGTATGTCACTAGCCTGCAAATTAAAAAAAATACACAATTATGTTTATGAAGATGTATAAAACTGCTACCTCTACCAAAAACAAATGGGAAAACATTTATAGAAAACTGTTTGTATATATTTTATATTTCCGTTCAAGATTATTATGTGGGACTCGTATGATTTTATTGAATTAAAATCTAACTAAATGTAATTTAACGTTATATGAAATATCAATTTCGGTAAGATTTAACATACAGTTCTTGTAGACATAATTATTGCATAACAATCTGTTAGGCAGCTTAAAATGTTAGCGAAAGAAAGTATAAAAACTAGTACGAATTCATAAATAAACATTTATTTAAAATTATTTTTTATAACATTACTAAGGGAAACCCCTGCTCCCTTCGTGGGCCAACCCCAACTATCTTTGCATTTAATACCCCTCGGCCTTCGGCCTTGGAAAGTGACTTTTAACTACAATTAATAGTAGATTAACTATATGAGATAAAATCACAATATTAAATTTGTATATGTCACTCACCCTACTTGTGTTGCTACCTATTTATTAGTATAAATACTCTTTGTTTTTCTTTAACAACTGAAGATTAAACTCTTATTGCATCAATATGATAGTGTCAAACATACCAAGTAAACATATTTATATATTTTTAAAACAGCTGATATTATTGTACCAAAATCATCACAATGTTTTTCTTATGGAAAAGGATATTTTAAGGGGCTTTAATGCCCCTTAGGAATGGAATTTCAAAAAATAACTTTTTAATGGGTCCTTGCGATACCAAAGCTAACTTCCTATAAAATTTCCCATTTAAAATTTGAGATTTCTTGACAAATGAGTGAGTGAGAGAGTCAGTAATATATATATATACTCAAAGTGAGAGAAAGAGAGAGAGAGAGAGAGAGAGAGAGAGAGAGAGAGAGAGAGAGAGAGAGAGAGAGAGAGAGAGAGAGAGAGAGAGAGATATTAGGAAGTAGTAATAGTAAATTACGTGATGTTATCATAAATAAAATATATCTCTATAAGATTTTGTTGCATCTACTTAACGGACTACAAAAGCTGTTAAATTTTATTAAACAATAATAGAATCCTGGTTGTTAAGTTTTCATGATTATAACATAAAATCCAAAGTTTATTAATCTATTGGTAATGTAGTTGGTTAGAGACTAGCTTCATATAAGCAGAAGGTTATAAATATAGCACATTTAGAAAGAAATTAATAATAATAATATATTTTTCCAAAATATGCATTACACTTTATACATTACAATTAAAAAAAACCATTACTTATTAGGAGACATATAAGACAAAAATTAACTAATTTTTTTTAAAGCTTATTAATAATAACTTATGTTATATAAATACTGCAATGTTCTTCTTCACTCTTCATACTCTAATCCAATTATCAATTCACATAGGACTATTTTGAAATACGAGAGAAGGAATCGACCGTCTCATAATCTCATTTTTTTTTTTTTTTTTTTTGAAAAATAAAAGATATGCACCTCAAAGTCTAGGCCTGTCTGAAGGTTGCAATCTTATTTATTTTACCATTTAGAGCTCGTAGTATTTTTATGAATTTGATTCTTGAATAATCTAACAAAACGTGCATCAATTAATGAATATTTCTGAATTGACTTTTTATTCCTATTGCGTTATTTATTTTTAATATTGTAATTAATTTTTATTTTTTTTATTTTATTTTTAATTCAATTGTTACTGTGGAATGTTCAAAAGGAAATCTACTTCCTCTAAACAAAGTAGCGGTCTTTTCAGTCTCCTTGTAAATAGTTTTTTACTAGTTATATTTTTAATTTCATCTGGCATTTTATTAAAAATTCTTGGCCCAACAAAGTTAAAAGTTTTCGTAAAAAAGGTTGAATTTGGTTTTGGTATATCTTTATTATTTACACATCTAAGATTAGATCTAAGGTCTAAAACAAGACCATTTCCAGTTCTATTTCCACTCTTTATAAAAAACATTTTCAAAACTTTAAAAACATAAAGATTTTTAAGGGGTAATATATTTAGGTCTTTGAATAATGGCATTGTGTGTTCATATCTGTCCTTACTCTTTATTAACCTTATAAATTTCTTTTGCATTAAAAAAATAGGCGTCAAGTTTGTTTTGTAAGTCCCTCCCCATACTGAAAGCGCATATTCTAGTCTGCTGTGGACTAGAGAGAAGTATATCATCCAAAGAACTACTTCTGGACACAATGTTTTCAAGAAATAAAATACGCGAAGTACATTGTTCAATTTCTTTTTCAATATATTTATATGAGTTTTCCAAGTTAAATCTTGTTCTATAGTTACACCCAAATACTTCACATATTTTGCATTTTCAATAACAACACAATTTTCTTGACAGTCTGTATTTCTGTTCAAACAATTTATACATCTATATTTTATAGGTATTTGAAAAATATTATCCCCTCTCAGACTAAAATTAATATAATTTGATTTCTCTGCACTTAGTTGCATTTTATGTACCACAAACCACCACATAAGTGCACTAAGATCTTCTACTATTGCTTCTATAACTTCCTGCCATGTGTTTCCTAAGTAACAAAGTGATGTGTCATCTGCAAAAGAAGATAACTTACCCCTAAATTTCCCTTGACATAAATTATTTAAAAAGAAGATAACTTACCCCTAAATTTCCCTTGACATAAATTATTTATATATATTATGAACAGGATTGCACTTAAGACTGATCCCTGGGGGATTCCATATTTTACTATCCCTGCTTCACTCAGAGTGTCCCCTACTCGTACATATTGTTTTCTCTTAGATAAATAAGAACAAAACCATTTATTTGCTAATCCTCTAACACCTGCTTTCATTAGAATGTTCAATAAAATGTCATGATCAACACTATCAAATGCTTTACTGTAGGCCACTATTTACACCATCTGCTACTATTGACACCAATTTTGAAACTGCATCTTCTGTACTTCTGCCAGTTCTAAAACCAAACTTGTTTTCACTGAAGAAATTTATTCTATTTAAAAAAGATATTAATTTTTTCTTCATGATTTTTTTCTATTATTTTTGACCAAACTGAAACTAATGTTATGGGTTTATATTGATTACAGATAACCACCGGCAAAATAAATTAGTTGATAACCACCGGCTGCTCATTCATCCTTAGCTATATATTAATTACATTTTCTAAGAAACTGTCGGTATTAGTTTGTAACAATAATCACATTGATTCCAAATATCTTGACGATCTGCTTTTCAAGAAAAAAATTAATATATTACGTAATATAAATAACTAACAATTAACTCTTGTAATAACAGTAATGCATAGTTTAATAATTAATTTGTAATAATAGTTCGATTTTTCAGAACTTGGGAACCATTTCGAAATGAGATATTGCCTTAAAAGTTAATATATGTTTTAAAAAACGTAATGCTAAAATATTTAAAGTATTTTTCTGAAGCTATTGTTCGATTATTGTAAATAAAATGAAAATGATCTCCTATTATATATTTTCCTATCAAAACAATACAATATGGTATGGTGATTGTGAAATATGTAGTTAAAGTTGTTCCCATTCCAAGAATATCACAATTATCAAGTGGGAATAAAATTCGAATCCCTATTTTGATTATCCCTCTTTTTTAATGTTTAAAGGTTTTATTTTGAAATAAAAAATAAATTAACTAATAATATTCTATTTTTATAATATTGATATGACTTTGAAACTGAAGAAATTAATGTAACTTTGAAGATTATAATGAAATATCAAATAAAAGAACGTGTTAAGTATATAAAAAAATACTCTTAAAAAAGGAAATCTGTACCAAGCCTAGTTTAGAAATTTGGTTTTCAAATCAAAAGAAACGAAATATGAGCCTAGGAGGTGTGATGTGTTGGCTAAATTAATTACAGTACAAGTAAACCTCACACAACACAAATGTAATACAATATAAGGACAAAATGCACAAATATTATGGTGATCAATTTCGGTGAACCACGCTCACCTTCCATAATGTCTGAACATATTTAGCTCCATCCACCCATCCCTACACGTACGGTAGTATTGACTCACCCACCCATACACGTACAGTTGTATTGACTCACTCACCCACCCATACGCGTATAGTATTATAATGAAACCTTCGTTTAAGAATGACCTCCTTTCATGAAAAACAGGACTTTCATCATTAACTAAATGACAGATTATCAAAAAAACGTAATAAGCTAATTAAAAAACTATTAAATTACTTAGGCAAATTTAAATTAAATGTCCAACTTGGGGATAGTTTGACTATTACATTCAGGAATGCTAAATTCTCGCCGAGTCATGTTAATAAAACCGTTAATTGTAACAGGTATTACTTAAATTTATATATGAACATATGTTATTTTTCTACAGATAAAAATTTTATTAATGACAATAGTTTAATGCATTATATTAGCAGCAATGCGTCACGTTATCAAATACCTACATAAGTTATATTTATGTCTATCTATTCTTTTAATTACACTCCACTCTAGGCTTAAAAAGTAATTTAAAACAGGCTTTATGGAAATTTAACATTTCGTTCAAACAAAATCTGAACATTCATGTTTGTAGGTTTATACAGTAGCCAACCACGGTAAATAGCTCATGAAGCAAGATAAGTTATATGTTGTACGAAAATCACTGACACAGTTTCCCAATTGAACTCTAAGATCTTCAAACAAAAGCAATGCCTTATCTACGTATGTTAAACAAAGCTTGTGTTGATAACGGTTTATTGTGTTCGTTCTAAATACAGTATGTTAAAATGACAAACACTTTCCTTGTGCAACAGCTGTGAGAGATAACACTAGCAGTCATTGTTAGTGGAGACAACAGGCGTGACGTTAGGTATACTGGTTGTTTTGACATAACTCCGACTACTAGTAAGTGTTTAATGGTATTCATATTATTTACAAATGTATAATTATCAATTCATTATTGATTATGTTGGACGTAGAACTTAATGTATTAAGAACAATAAATTATCAAATTTAACTAAATAAATTAATACAATAATAAAACATAGATTGCTGGGTTCTACGTTATTTATGATAATCACTAACAAAGAAACAAAGGTATTGAACGCCAATACGCAGTTACCACGAATGTAAGTCTTTATACATCTGTAGTATAATTTACTACGTCTAACCTTCAGGCTAAGCAAAGATAATGGTGCTGGTCCTACCATCCGTGGTAATGTCTAGCTCTGTAGATAATTGGATAGAGATGCAATCCACCTCGGAAAATCATCCGAAACTAGACCCTACCAAGAGTGGGCGTGAAGGCAATGGAACCAAAGGGACACAGATAAAACACAAGTTGCGGCCAAAATATAGTTATTTAAAAAATAATCTAAATATATTTAATAGCAATATAGATATTAGGCTGTTGCCTACTTCTGAGGTAATAAATTATTTTTGTGCTTGCCAAACAACTAAATGCTGAATGTATATAATAAAAATATTTATTAAAATATAACAACTAACAATATATATGAATAAATAGCAAAGACACACAAATAAATAGTGACAATAAATCTAAAAACCAAACAAATAACTAAATAACAGTAAATTAATAAAAAAAAAAGGTAAACGGCACCATACATTTTCGAAGCCTTGGGAAATAAAACACTGTGTTAGCCATCTTGGACTAAATTTAATACTATACAAAAAGTTTAAGTTTTTATCTCCACCGAATCACGCTGGCGAGACATGTCGGCTACTTATAGCATAAAATGGAAACATATCCATGAAAACCACGTTACATAAACAAATCTAAACATACAATTAACAAAAATGTGTAGAATTATCAAAATTGAAAATACTTTATATACATATACGATTTAGATAATTTGTCTAAAATTTACCCCCTACCTCTCAAATAAAAAAAAAAAAAAAAATAAAAAAAAAATTAAAAAAAAAAGATAATTCCAGACTTCAGAAACTAAAGCTAGTAAAACATAAAACATTCCCCATTCTGTTTCTTTAAAGGAAAAACACGGACCACTTTCAGTGGAATAAGTGAGATGAGCTCACCTGCATGCAAAAGTCTTATTCCTGGAGAAACAGTCTAAATTGCAACGAGGAAGGACGACGTACGTGGCTGCACCCTCTTAGCCTAAAAAAAGCCTAGTAGTCGGCTAAGCCTGTAGGTCCTCCGTTGCATCTCTCAACGACAATGAAGTGAAGGGAAATGCAGCTGATCATCCATCTCCTCTTCTGGAATCTTGAACTAGGACTTCAAAAACAAACACAAAAAAATCTTAAGCAACCTACAAGAGAGACAAAAATTCAAACGAAATTTTAAATAGTAAAATAGAGAAGATAAATAAAACATCAAAGCTGAAATTCTATAATACAACATCGTTTTATATGCTGTAATATACCAAAACAATTTACAAAATATATTATTGCCTTCTTATTTAATAGTGTAAATGTATTATAACTTGTGTAGCAATAGTTTAAACCATTTTAAATACTTTTTTTAAATACCTAAACGCTAAAAAGCTACAATTTTTTGGTCACGGTATATTAAATAAAACAGCAGGTAAAATAGGGTGTAAAAAAATAATGATTTACTAACCAATAAGTATAATAAATCATCAAACATGATTAAATTTTATTTAGTTTTTTATGACTAACTCAGATATAAATTTAATAAGTGTATCAATCCTACACAACCGAGTAAAAATACCTATAAAAATACTATACATAAAGACTTTATTGACAAGTAATTATGTATTGTATTATCTGCCTCAACTAATTAACCTGTAATAATAATTAATTTCTAAAGTGATTTAAGGTGGTCTTGTATTGTTTATACATAGCTTAGGGACCGCCACACAACATAGTTCAATCATTGTTACCATGGATAGATATTTAAAGGTGAGTTTGGAATCTTTATTCTTGAATAATTATAATAGTTTCATAATTATTATTGCACCAAGTTTAAGAGGCTATTTAATAAGAAATGTAACAATGTTAAAATTTATCATCCCAATAAATTTTGTTATCCAATTAAAAGTTTAATAAAATTCTGAGGTAAAAGTAAACACAAAATGTCACTTCAAGTTGCTTTATGCGTACATATATAAATAATTTATTTACACTGTAGTCGAAAAATTTACTCTGACTAACAACCAGAATCTTATTAAAATAAATTATTCTTACTAAAAATGTTTTATTATTTTCATTGTTACAAGAATAAATAGTTTTTAATAACTATTAAAATGATTTTTAAGTGTGTTTGATCGTAACTACCAGACAGTACATTAATCTTCTTTTTCAACATCCATTCCTAGATGACTTAATGATGTGGTTCAGATTCCACAGTGTAGAGCCACAGTAGAATCTCCGGTAATTTTCTCAAGGATATTTAAAACAAATTATTATTTGTTTCTAAGAATAGGTCATCCAAATTAGTAACTGGACTACACAGATTTTCTGCAGATAGGCATCACTGTTCTTTGTTAATATGTTAAATGTTGTTTTTTTGATTTATGTGTTAATATGTTTTGTTATTGCTTTTCATTGTACGTTTTTGCTATTGCGACCTTCTACCAGTTTTTTATTTTTGTTTAAAATTGTCTTTTCGGCCCAGCTGCTGATTTTTGTTTTAACTTTCTGAGTGCCACCCGTGACCCAATCACTTTCTGGGCTTCACCCATCTCCCGCTACAGCTCGACTTTTTTTCTTTTTGTGGAGGATGGGTCTTAAAGTTTAATCCAAATATGTTCCTTCTTAGTTTTTTCCTTATAGATTTCTTATTGTCCTTTATTGTTTCGTGTAAGGGTTTCAGAGGAATACAATGCGTCTGTCTTGAAAACTGAGCTATAATGTTTTATTCAATGATAGGAAAATTTATTTTATGTCCATTTAGTCAACTGAGACGCAAGATCCAACTTTTCTAATGCAAGAATCGATTCCTTTCTTCTTGTTAGTATATTCTTGTCACTGACAAGTATTCTTGTCAGTGAGTATTATTTTTATAAATGGGTAACTCAATATAAAATAAATTGATTTTAATTTGATAAAGTTAATAGACGAGTTAAAACAAATTGAAGTGAAGAAAGAAAAAATGGTTTGTATTAATAACATGATTTTTGTCGTAATAGTTAAGTATATTTTAATAAAGCAATTAAAATACATGAGCTACCATATACACACACACACACACACACACACA